>CATKHJ010038617.1:0-22448 GCA_949750685.1 Vernicia montana | reverse complement strand
AGAATGAGAATGATGATTGCATATAAAAGAAATATGCCATTGTGACTAAAAAGAAAAGTTTAGTGCCATAACTGTAAAAAATGAAAAGTTCTGTGCCAAAAATATAATTAAAAGAAGTTAATTAATTATATTTGTGGCATGATTCTTTGAACTTGGTCAAAAGATGTCTTGGTTCAAAGTAAATTGATTTAAGTTGGAGGACTTAAGTTGATATTTGCCATTTGGAAGGATATGATGGTTTTAGTTGTCCATATATGTTGGGTAATTTGAAAGGCAAGGAATGAACTGGTGTTCAATGAAAATGTTGTTTCTCCTCATCAAATTCTGTACAACCCAATGGTATATTGGCAAGATAATAAAGCTGTTGTTAATGAAGAAATGAAAAACAAGGAGATGGAACGTGAGACACCAGTTATCAACCATTATGCTTCCGATTGGCAACCACCTCCTCCTAATATAATCAAGTTTAATACTGATGCTTCTTTTGATGCTCAAAGGGAGAAGCCTATATTGCCTTTGTATGCAGGAATCATGAAGGCAATTGGATTGCTGGAAGCATAAGGAAAATCTTTTGTAATTTCCCCTTAGTGGATGAAGCTACTACTCTACGGGACACAGTGAGATGGGCAAACAACCGTAAGTTGGAAAAGGTAGTTTGTGAATCTGACTTCTTGGTGGTTATTTCTTGTTTGAAAGATCACAAAAAGGAGATCCTGTGGGAGATCAAGTCTCTTGTTGAGGATATACATCAATTAGCAAGGATTTTTGTGGATTGCACTTTCAATTTTGTTTCTAAACAATGTAACAAAGTAGCAGATTGGATTTCTAGAGCTCAAGATCTGAGCTTCAATCCTAGCTGGTCTTGTATATTGCCTAATGAGTTAAAGTCCCTCATTAGGATGGATATGTATTATCCTTGACATCAATGAAATTATTCATTTCTGTTGAAAAAAAAAAAAAATTTAGTATTAATTTTTAGTATTCAAATATCAGGAAAATGAATTTTATTTATTTTTCTAATTTCTTTATTAAACTAAATTCAATATTTATTAGAATTCATATAGTCGTTTTAAATGATTGAGTATTTAAAATTTGTTATTATACTTAATTTTTTATGGTTTTACACTAGGAGTGTAATCGAGAATAGAAAGAGTGTTGAATTCAAACTCGACTAAATTAAAAAAATCGATATTCGAAACTTGATTCAATATCATTTTGAAACTCAAATTCGGCTTGAACGAGTGCTTAAAATATTTGAACTTGACTTGATTATCATTAAAAAATAAATTTATCTTCTTATTAATATCAAAATGAAGTTTAAAAAACTCGAACAAATTTTAGCTCGAACTTGAATTAGTAAATTATTATATATAATACAATATCATAACAAAAAGAACTACATATCACAATCGTGGAGTCAAAATATTTTTTGAGAAGACCTTGACTTATCTGAAACTTCAATACAACAATTAGATTCGAGATCCACTCGAATTGTGTATTATAATATTTCAATTTGGTTCAATTTATTATTCAAATGAGTTGAATTTGAGCTCAACTAAATTTTAATTCAAGTATTTTATGAGTTGAATTCAACTAACTAATAAGTAGTTTGATTAATTTACACTTCTATTTTTCACTTTTTTTTTTTTTTTTTCGCCGAAATTATATTTTTCACCTAGACTTAAACTTAAACTCAAATACAAATACATAATAATTTTTTATGACGACCTGTTTAAACCGATTCTACATAATTTTCAAGAGTTAAAAGAAAAAAAAAAAAAAAAAAAAGGAAATAATAATAAGGCCGGAACTCTATCTTTAACGGCCCTAATCTACCATATATATATATATATATATATATATATATATATATATTTTTTTTGCTCTGAATAATATATATATATATATTTATATTTTTTTTTTTGCTCTGAATAATCTACCATATCTTTGGGCAAAAAAAAAAACAAAAAAAAACAATACTTGGCCAAAGTTGTGCCAATCCTTTAATCTGTTGCCAAAACAAAAAGGCAAGTGTCACTCACAGTCACAGTAGCAATGTTACATCCTTCTCCTTGATCTAATCCAAAATTTAACTCCTATTCTCTTCTTTTCTTGAAAAAAGCAAAATTAAAAATCTAAAACCTTTGCATTTTTTTCCTTTTTTCTCCAAATTGCTGCAGAGCTCGCACTGGGTATCAGTCAACAATCAAGAATTGAAAACAAGAAGAAATGGGAAGGATCTTTGTGGTGGAGTTAGAGGGCAGGTCTTACAGATGCAAGTTTTGTGCTACCCACTTAGCCCTTCCTGTTGATCTGGTTTCAAGAGTAAGCTGAACCCTTTAATTAGCTTTTCCCACTTTTCTTTTTCTTCATATTATTGTCTACCCTTTAAATCTTTAGCATTTAGGATGAGGAAAAAATGCAAATTTTAGTATAAAGTTTGAATCTTTGCAACTATTTGAGAAGGTTTAGTAGTGCAGTATTTCTTTAAATTGCTGATTCTGTTCAGTTTTTCTATGGATTGTTTAATTCTTTTTGGTCTCATTCTTTTTTTTTTTTTGGATTTTGTACAGTCTTTTCATTGCCGCCGAGGAAAGGCATATCTCTTCAATAACGTGTGAGTTCTCTATAGTTTTTGATTGGTAACTAAATTTTTTGATGCCACATTCATTAAGCTTAATCTTTATTCTATACTAATTGTGGTTTTATTAAGGAATAAGGAATAAGGGTCATTTTTTTGCCTTTAAAAGTAAAAAGGGGAAATGTATTATTTTAGATAAACTTATTCTTTTTTTTTTTTTTACCTCTAATGTTATAAAAAAGGACGAACGCAACCATTTTCTCCGTTATCTTCTTTTTCTCTGTTATCTTCTCTCTTTCACGTGGTTCTCTCTATACTTTTTTTTTTTTTTTAATCTTTCTTTATTTTTGCCTTTTTTTTTTAACTTATATTTTACATTTAACAAAAAAAAAAAAAAAACATATATATATATATATATATATATATAATTTTTTCATTTATTTTTTATTTATAAGTTTATATAATGATTATTGTAATTATTAATAAAATTTAATTATATTATTAAAATATAAGATAAAAATTTAAAAATAAATAATTATGATATTAAATAAGTACATTCTAAAATCTTTCTAAAAAACATAATGACGTGAAAATATATATAATAAACACTGATTTTAAAAGTTATTTAAAAATTTTCTTACCATATTTCAAATAATTATTTTAATAAAAACTAGTTATGTATTAAAATATTAAATAAGTACATTCTAAAATCTTTTTAAATTAATTACATAACTAGTTTTTATTAAAATAATTATTTGAAATATAGTAAGAAAATTTTTAAATAACTTTTAAAATCAGTGTTTATTATATATATTTTCACGTCATTATGTTTTTTAGAAAATTTTAGGATGTATTTATTTAATATCATAATTAATTATTTTTAAATTTTTATCCTATATTCTAATAATATAATTAAATTTTATTAATAATTACAACTATCATTATATAAATTTATAAATAAAAAATAAACAGAAAAAGTCAAAATTGTTTGTGAGTAAATATAAAATATAAGGTAAAAAAAAAAAGAAAATGCAAAGATAAAAGAAAGACAAAAAAGAGAAAAAAATAAAAAATAAAAAAAAAAAGAAAAAAGAGAAAAAGTGTAGAGAGAGCCATGTGGAAGAGAGAGAGATAATGGAGAGAAAGAGTGCATTGATCCGTTTTTGTAACGTTAGGGTTAATTTTGCGCCTTCAAAAACAAAAAGGGGCAATGTGCTATTTTGGGTAAATATCATGGGTATATTTGCACCTTATCTCTTTTATTAATAATCCACTTATAGACAATTTGGCATTTTTTTGTGGGGCCAAAATTTCATTTTATTTGATATTCTGAAGAAGTTGCCTTAATTGTCTATGAAGCTGAAAATTTTCAAGCTATGAACTTTTGTTGAAGTATTGTTGCAATTATAGTTACTATAATTGATTTTGTTGCGTTGAAAAAAATTACTAGTTTATGGTTCATTTATAGGCATTGAATTGTTCTTTTTACATTTTTTAATTTTATTCTGTTGAATGTGATGTGATCCTCCTTGAAAAGGCTAAGTTTGTATATTTGCAGTGTAGGCAAAAGAAAATATCCATATCTTGAATTTTGAGGTGGGTTTTTTTTTTCTTAGATCATTTTCTTAGTTGAATGAGCTTCATTGTTCAGGTTATTATCATTATGAACTTGATTTTCATTTATACTTGAAAATTTTACTTCTTGTTATGTGATTCTCTGAACAAAATTATTTCTTCAGTTGCATAAAGCAGTAGTTATAATGTCACTTCTCGTCTTTATTGATCAGTAATAGAGCACTAAAAGCACCAAAAATAGGGTGGAAACTACAATCCACATATGAGTAATATATTCAAGAAAGGCACCTCAAAGGAACAAAAATGAAAACCAAATTCTGGAATCTGAAATCAATTAAAAAGAAAAGAACCAGAAACTTGAAAAGAGGAGTGAGAATTACTTTTCCTCCTATTATTTGGATATTAGGGAGGAAAAGTGAGGAGGACAGTTATTTTATCAATAGTACAATCTTTATTTTACCCCTATTTTTCCCTTTTCCTTCTCCAAACAAGGAAGACAAATTCTTTTATTTTCACCCTTTATTTTCCTTCCTTCCTCATTTCCCCCTTTTTCAAACATAGTGTTACGGTTTTATAAAAAAACATTGAAGCGATAATATGGATACTGTGGTATTGATTGCTATTTTCCTTTTGTACAGATTCTGAAGTCCTTAAGAGTCAATTTATTCGTTGTTTAATTGTTTTTTAGGTATTTCTAAGCCTTATGAGTAAGGATGACAATTTAGCCCGCCCCGCTCTGCCCTTAATGAGGCGGGTAATACCCATCCCGTTTATTAAATGAGGTGAGGCAGATTTAAAATTAAAAACTCGAATCGGGTTCAAGACGGGACGGGTAATGCTATAACCCGCTCCGAACCCGTCCCAATTATATATATAATATATATTTTTTATTTTTCAAATATTATATATATATTTAATATATCATTTTTAATTTATAGCTTTTTTTTTTTATGTAAATGATAAATTATATTTTATAAATATGTAGAAAAGAGATATAAATGAATATATGTATATATGAAAAATTAATATTAAATAATTTTTTTAAAGAAAAAAGAAATAAAAAAATAAAAATGGGTATACCTACGGATACCTGCCCCATTTTATTACCCGCCCCGCAAACCCTTCCCGCTGCCATCCCTATTTTCAGGCTATTTGGCTTAAATTAAATAGCGGTAGCAACTGAGAATGTTGCCGTCGCAACTTGCTTGTTGCGGGCACTATAACCTGGTTGCGGGCGCGATTTATAGGTCTAACAGAACACTTAGAGAATTTTCTAAGTTTTTTATTCTCAATATTTCTTTAGGCATTTTATCTATCAAAATACACTTAGATAAACCATTAGTGCCATTTAATTTGATTGTCAAGATCAAAATTAAAATTGACTAAATTGGACACCCAATTTAGGTCAACAGAGAGTACACTATATTTTTTTTTATTAAATATTGATGATAATTGTTTATTTGAAGATGCTTTATTATGATTAGTTGGTATAAAATATTTATAAGTTTAAAATAATTGAGACAAATTTCATTATTTATATTTGAGAAAATTTAAAAAATTTAAATTTTATGGATAATTGTAATACCCCAGATAGTAGTTATTCTAATGGACGCAAATATTAGGACGGAGATGAGAACTGAAACATGATTAGGGTCTTGATGGTTAGAATAAGGTTGGTGATAAAAGTGAAATTAATGGGGCTAGATCATAGACAAGACTGTATAGAGGATGATAGAAATGATGTGAGACGTGATATGAAGAGGAATATGTACAAGTTAATTGATAAGAAAATTCAATGTAATAGATGAATTCAATATAGAGTAAGATGAGCAAAAGACTTGATGTTAGTGAACAAATAGATGGGTTCGGTTCAACGAAGAGAATATAAGACAAGTCTAGAAATTTGATGATGAGGCCCAGGTATTCATAGATTTACGAAGGGAATCAAGTAAGACGAGGTCGAACTGTGGACTCTATGATAGGGCTTAGAAATAAGTATATGTTTACGAAGATGAGTTGTGGATTCTATGATAAGGCTTAGGTACTGTAGATGATTACGAGGTGAGCTAGTGGGTTAAAACGTATGATAGAGTAAGATATTATCTTGTAACGGATAAGTATGGTCAAGTGAAAAGTCATCTACCACTAACAGTTTTCTGCAGACCATTAAATATATTTTCCTTTGTAAGAAAAAGTAATCGTTCTAATAAAAGTTTACTTTCCTATGTGAACTATCTTTTCTATAAATAATTATTGACCGGCATTATGTCTTTTCATAACAGAAGTCATAATTACTTATTTCTATTTAAGATTCAATTTTATTTTGAATGGTTACATTCTCTTTCTAAAAGCTTAAAATTCTGAGCTTTTCTTTGAAACTCAGTAGAAACCGATTCAGAGCTCTTTTATCAAACTTTCTTTCAAAAGTAAATAGCCATTCGGCAGATGAAACTGAAGATCTAAAAGGTAAATGATTCTTTCAGTTTTCTTAAAATATCTTCAAGTGGGTTTAAAGGATAGATCGGTGGATCCAGTGAGCTTAATGATGGATGAAGCTGACCTTTATGATGATCCGAACCTAGAAAGTGATGCCTTAGTTTGGAATGATCAGGGAGTTATTGGGAAGTCATTGATGGAGATCTTGATGGTGATGATTTTCATACAAGGCCATAGTATAGATGTTGAAGGTGATTTGGCCTTGCCAGAGATTCCCTTTATTGGAGAAGCGGCCATCTGAAATGATGGAGAAATTAAGAGTCGAAAAGAAACTTGAGGGGTGCTGCAGAGCTGGAGCTGAAGATGGATATATGAGAGGTAAAATTATAGGAATGTAGAATTTTATTTTATGTAAGTTAATAAATGCGTGAACAATATGATGAAGTTTCTTTTTGCATTCGTTGAATTCCATTCTTTTGCTGACCTCCTATAAAATCAGTATTTTCATTAGTGTTACCATCACCATTTGTGAGGTAAATTTATATTGTAAGTTCTATCAAAAAGTGAAATCGACGAAGCCATTCAGGCCGAAGCCATCATTCTGTAAGCAAGGTCATTTAGACCAAAACTATATTATTGTAAATGAAATAATTTTGATTGTAATCGAAGTCGTTTCTATTCGAAGCCATTATAATAGATGAAGGTCATTCAGACCCGAAGCCACTATATTGTAATCAAAACCATTTGGGCTAACTTTATGATTGAAATTAAATGAAAGGTTTATTCTTAAATATTATTGTTATATATATTGTACTTTAAATTGACAGAACGTCCAACTAATGAGGGTATCATTAGACCAAGTGCACTGGTGACTCAACTAACCGGGTCTATAAACTAAGTCAAACGTAATCTCGTAGGCATGCAAAGATGTTTCTTGGACATGTAGCAGTTCATGATTGTTACAAAGAGTACATGAGTTCGCTCATAGTGCCTTCAATGGATTATTACTTATACTGCGATGGTATATGATGGTGCTATAATTGCACAAACATATGGGGTAGTGGTTCTTCCCACAATTTGATCTCTGACGGATAATGATGCGAGGTTTCGTGATAACGTGGTAAAATGAACTCAATCTCAAGAATGAATGTTTCTGTCAGTTTATATGAAAGAATATATTGATATTAATTGCCTTCGACACTTATGATATTATATGAATCTCTATCGTATTGATTTCCTATAAGTACTTTCATGATTAATTCTTATCAATTGTATTGTAATCATTTATAAAGTCCTTATTTATAATGCATTTCTATGATTTTACTAAGTTGACTACTCACCACATCGTCTATGGATTTTAAGACTTCTCTTAGAAGTTTTTCAGATACGATCTTAGAGAAGTTATAAGTTAAAGGTTATAGCCTTCATCTCTTAGTGAAGAGGCTCTAGTTATTTATAATGAAAAAGGTATTTGAGCTAGAACTAGAACATAGACATAGAGTATTAAATTTTAATTGTAATATTTATAACTGTATTAGAAAGTAAATGGGTTGTAAGGAAGTCTTATGTAATGAAGTGATTTGAATGAATAAAACGAAGAAGATTTTATCTTAAGTTTAGATATGTTATTTAATGCATGATTGTAAGTTTAGCCCACATATGCTTTGATTAGTCGAGCATGATTGTATAAGAGATTAGATCTCAAGCATATAAGGGTTTTAAGAGGTGATTGGTGGCCTTAAACCTACCAATACCCTAGGACTGTTGCGCCTAGATAAAGCAAATATGATATATTAAGAGTGGCTCGGTGTCGAGCGAGGATCAAAATAAGGAAGTACTAAGGATGGGGCGTGACAGAAGTGGTATCAGTGTATAGGATGATAAGATCAGAGCAAAGAGTAAGAGTAATAGTTAATCAAAGCAAGGATTTATAAAGGTTAGTAAGATAATTAAGAAAGGCGAGTAGTGTTCTGACAGAGGTTTATTAGAGCAAAAGTTGTAGAAAGTTTAAGTTAAGATCAAAGTAAGAGCATAGATGATGAGCTAGACATAGAAGTTTGTATAAGTAGCATAAGTTTGATATGTTAAGAGTGTGCTAGACTAAGAGAACTACGGAGTATAAGATTTCTTATTCATTGATATTTTGTTTTCTTTTAAGTACAGATCAGTGTGCCAATTATGTTGTGATTTGAATTCTTTTGTTTCTTTTATAGTACTGCGATGCTTTTTCGACAATGACATAGAAGAGTTATTATATATTGTGAGGCCTCGCCCGAGCACCGGTTCGATTCGCTAGAGGGGATTGAAATGCTCATTTGGGTTTGGTCTCACAATGGAACCCTCGGGTTCAGATTGGTTGATTTTGAAAATGAATTTGGGAGTCGCCACTTTAATTTTATTTTATTTGGGAAAAGTTAAGAAAAAAACTCATTTGATTCCAATTATTATCCCAATAGAAAAGTACACTAGCCCTCGATTACCAAAGAGGATTCGGGGACTAGGTTTTCGGTTCATTTTTATTGGTTTGGTAAGTTTAATACAAAATGACTTAAAATGAATTTCATGAACAATTATAATGCATGAACAATTATACAATGCATGGATTAAAATAAAGTAAAACAATAAAGAAAGCAATAAATTTACAATCATAAATCAAGTTAGGGGATACTCTTTCTAGCCCTTATGGGTTCTAGGAGAGTCACACATTCCTCAAAGTAAATCAATAATCAAAGAACAAAATAAAGAAATACAGAAAAACAAAAAAACTATGTGAAAAAGGTGAAAGAAGCGGAATAGAGTTTATTTTAGTTGGATTTGATGCTTTAGACAAGCATGCCTACGTATCCCTTTGAATGGAATCAAAATCTACGTAGTTCACCCTTCTTGCGAAGGGGGTTTGTTTTAGTCTAAGCTTTTTATCATGTTTCAGTTCATTGATTAAAAAGTGGGTTGATTAATTAATTTTAATCAAACAAGATTGATTATCAAGTTGTTAATTATTTCAGATTAAGTTAACAAACGTGAAGCATTGATTAATTAACAAGTTAATTAATTCAATTCTAATTAACATGCCTTTCTAAAGTGATAAGAAGACAAGGAATAAAGAGAAAGGGAACATTCAAAGAAAATGGAGAAAGCAGTGAACTAAGCAAAATAAAAGAACTAACTAAAAGAAATGAGATAAAAGAAAAGGGAATATATAAAGAAACTATAAAAGGGAAAATGAAATAGACAAAGCGATATAAACTATACTAAATAGAAAATAAAAGCAAATAAAAAACAAAGAAAGTAAAAAATAACAATCAAAATAAATAAATAAATAAAAGGAAAGGAAGAAAATAAATACCTTACAAGGACGGGGCTTGGGGACGTATGGATGAAGCGGACTACTGGATCGTTGTTTCATCTTCTTGGCTTGGCGGAACAACAACCTTAGAACAGCTACTAGGACAGTGTTATTAGGACTCCCTCAAACTGATTTGAGGAGAGAAACCTGAAAAACAACCACCCAAAACTAAACAAAAATTTTAAACTAAAAGGCACGTTCTTTTCGAACCAAGCCTTAAAAACTGCTCGCTTTTGATCAATTAGCTTGATTAAGCAAGTCGTGAGTGTTCAAGTGAGTTTGGGAGGGTAGTTTATATAGGTTGAGAGCCTAGGGTCAGAATGCACATTTTCCAATGTGAAAAAAATGGAATAGGAGTTTGTGACCGCATACAGCCATGCGGTCACCGCATGGGCTTATGCGGTTATGGACTGTAATCGGCCCCATTCGGCCCGTTTCAACTTTCAGGACCCATGGACTGTCTTCAAGGCTCAGTAAGGTATAGAGAGGTCCAATTTTAAGGGTTCACATATATGAAGAGGATTCTGATTGTCAAGTAAGGAATGATGTGTTTTCCATAAATTAGAGGTTGGATCAACTTTAGAGGAATAATAAGTTATTGACTGAGTAGGTAATCCAGCAGAGACAACAAACTATACTACAAGTAGAGGAAGTTTCTTTTGAGGAATTTTATAAAGTTGAAACTTTTGGAGTATAATGGGTGAAGAGGACCTTATTGACCTTCTTGAAGAAATAGAGGATAAGGTATAGATCTTGAAGATTCTAGATAGGAAGGCAGTAGGATTTGCCAATTAATTGATGAGAGGTGATGCAAGAGACTGGTTTAAGAGAAGAGTGATTAGGTTGGAATTGGAGTGCTTAGAAAAAGAATGAAAGAAGAAGATATAAGGGAGAATACTTATCTTAGATGAATCTATTGGAGAAAGTTGAAAATGATGTCAGATGGGAATAAGTATAACAAAGAGATAGGTATGTATTTTCAAAATTTGAGGACGAATTTTTATGAAAGAAGAGAGAATATAATACCCCAGGTAGTAGTTATTATGATGGACTCAGATATTAAGATAGAGATAAGAATCGAAACGTGATTAGAGTCTTGATGGTTATAATAAGGTTGGTGACAAAAGTGAAATTTTAGTAAGGATGAACTATGGTAATGGAGCTAGGTCATAGACGAGGTTGTATGAAGGATGATAGAAATGATGAGAGATACGACATGAAGAATAATATGTACGAGTTAATTGACAAGGAGAATCGATGTAATAGACGAATTCGATATAGAGTAAGATGAGCGAAGGACTTGATGTTAGTGAACAAACATATAGGTTCAGTTCAATGAGACAAGCGAAGCAAATATAAGACGAGTTTGGAAATTTGATGACGATGCAGAGGATATTCATAGATTTAGGAAGGGAATAAGGTAAGACTAGGTTGGATAAGACGAGGTCAAATTGTGAACTCGATGATAAGGCTTAGAAATAAATATATGTCTATGAAGATGAGTTGTGGATTGTATGATAAGGCTTTGGTACTGTAGATGATTACGAGGCGAGCTAGTGGGTTCAAACGTATGATAGAGTAATATATTATCTTGTAACGAATAAGTATGGTTAAGTGGAAAGTCATCTACCACTAATAATTTTCTTCAGACCATTAAAGATATTATCTTTTCCAAGAAAAAGTTACCGTTCCAATAAAAGTTTACTTTTCCAATGTGAACTATCTTTTCCATAAATAACTATTGACTGGCTTTATGTCTTTTCATAACATAAGTCATAATTACTTCTCTCTATTTAAGACCTTAAGATTGTTTAGTTTTATTTTGAACGATTACATTCTCTTTCTAAAAGCTTAAAATTCTCAGTTTTTCTTTGAAACTCAGTAGAAACCGATTCAGAGCTCTTTCATCAAACTTTCTTTCAAAAGTAAATAGCCATTTTGCATATGAAACCCAAGATCTAAGAGGTAGACAATTCTTCTAGTTTTCTTAGAAGATCTCTAAGTGGATTTAGAGGATAGATCGGTGGATCTAGTGAGCCTAAGAATGGAAAAAACTGACCTTGATGATGATCCGAACCTAGGAAGTGATGCCTTGGTCTGGAATGATCAGGGAGTTATTGGGAAGTCATTGATGGAGATCTTGATGGTGATGATTTTAATACAAGGCCATAGTGTATATGTTGATGGTGATTTGGACATGCCAAAGATTCTCTTTATTAGAGAAGCAATCACCCAAAATGATGGAGAAATTAAGAGTCAAAAAGGAACTTGAGGGGTGTTGCAGAGCCGGAGCTGAAGATGGATATATGAGAGGTAAGATTATGGGAATGTATAATTTTATTGTATGTAAGTTAAGAAATGCATGAATAATATGATGACGTTTCTTCTTGAATTCGTTGAATTCCATTCCTTCACTGACCTCTTGTGAAATCAGTATTTTCATTAGTGTTACCATCACCATCTGTGAGGAAATTTTATATTGTAAGTTCTATCAAAAAGTGAAATCGGCGAAGCCATTATTATGTAAATAAGGTCATTTGGATAAAAGCTATATTATTTTAAATGAAATAGTCTTGATTGTAATTGAAGTCGTTTTTATTGTAATCGAAGCCAATTTCATTATAATAGACAAAGGTCATTCGGACCGAAGTCACTATATTGTAATCAAAGCCATTTGGGATAACTTTATGATTGAAATGAAATGAAAGGTTTCTTCTTAAGTATTATTATTATATATATTGTACGTTAAATTGACAGAACACCCAACTAATGAGGGTATTCATTAGATCAAGTGCATTGGTGACTTGACTAACCAAATCTATAAACTAAGTCATACGCATTATTGCATGCTTGCAAAGATGTTTCTTAGACATGTAGCAATCCATGATTGTTATGAAGAGTACATGAGTTCGCTCATAGTGATTTCGATGGATTATTACTTATAATGTGATGGTATATGATGGTGCTACAATTGCAGAGACATATGAGGTAGTGATTCGTTCCACCATTTGATCTCTAATGGATAATGATATGAGGTTTCACAGTAATGTGGTAAAATAAACCTGATCTCACGAATGAATATTTTTGTCAGTTTATAAGAAAGAATATATTGATATTAATTGCCTTCGATACTTATGATATTATATGAATCTCTATCGTATTGATTTCGTATAAGTACTTTCATGATTAATTCTTATCGATTGTATTGTAATCATTCATAAAGTTCTTGTTCATAATGCATTTTTATGATTTTACTGAGTTGATTTCTATGATTTTATTGAGTTGACGGCTCACCACATCGTCTGTGGATTTCAGGACTTATCCTAGAAGTTTTTTTAGATATGATCTTGGAGAAGTTACAAGGTGAAGATTATAGCCGTCGTCTTTTAGCGAAAAGGCTCTAGCTATTTATGATGAGGAAAGTATTCAAGTTAGAACTAGAATATAGACATAGAGTATTAAGTTTTAATTATAATATTCATAATTGTATTAGAAAGTAAATGGGTTGTAAGGAAGTCTTATGCAACAAAGTGATTTGAATAAATAAAACAATAAAGATTTTATTCTAAGTTTAGATATGTTCTTTAATGCGTTATTATTAGTTTGACTCACATAAGCTTCGATTAGTCGAGCATGATTGTATAAGAGATTAGATCTCAAGCATTTAAGAGTTTTACGAGATGATTGGTGGCCTTAAGCCTACCATACACTAGAGCCGTCACATCTCGGTAAAACGAATATGATGCATTAAGAGTGGCTCGGTGATGAGCAAGGATCAAAATAAGGAAGTACCGAGGATGAGGCGTGACAATAATAATTTTCTTTATAAATTTTAAAGAAAAAATCATTATTCATGTAATTTCTAAAACAAAAATTATAATTAATACAACTATTTTTATAAATATTATATATTAATTTATTAAAATCAATATTTAAGATATGAAACTAAATTATTAAATTTATCCATTGAATATATTTAAATTATTTTAAATAATTTTAGCATACGGGAGTCCAACTAGTCATTTAAAGAAACCCTTATGCATGGCTTTTTTAATCTAATTAAAAACCTTATTATTTGTTGTTCTAAAATTTCATCCCTTTGAACGCTGAAGATTAGCCTAATTGGTAAGAAAGTTTACTTCTCTCCTTATTGATCAGGGTTCGATTCTCGGGGTTAGCACCTAGGAGGTAATTTATGAATGTATAAGCCCAGCGTGGGGCTGCGCTCTTAGACTCGTCTGAAAAAAAGACTTTATCTCAGTTGATGCATAAGCTGACCCAAAAATACCCATGGTCAACTAAACCAGAAAAAAAAATGTCATCCCTTAGAATTAATTTTTCTTTTTATTTTTCACAAATCCCTTGAATTAATTTTCTTCTCGTATTTTATAGATAATTCTATTCTGCAGTAATAACTATGTTTTGTTGCTTGGTGATATACATATCAAATCGACACTCGTAGGATTTTTGCTCATTAAAACATAAAACTAAATAATATGATACATACATTCTAAATGAAATCTCTGTTTTTATTTTTTTCATATGATATTGACTAAGAGGTGAAATACCAATACGACAACACCATTCTAAAATTATCTATTTCTATATTTTTATATATTTAACTGAGAGATATCTATATTTTTATTTTATATTTGTAATACCCAAGACGTTGTAAGAATTGTTACCTGTTGAGGGCGAGGAGATGGGGATGGGAGACTCTTTGTTTAACTGAGTGTTTGATACCAAGAATCGTTATTGACGAAGTGGAGGATGAATGATGGTTAAGGAATTATGATTGGACTTTTATACTAGTTCAGGGAAAAGAAAACGAGAAAGAGAATGACAAAGGGAAGTGGTACAAAGTGAAGAGTTTTGAGGCGAAGGACTGTAAGGTGAATAGAAGCAAAATGACGAGGTGGATAGATTGCAAAGACGAGGATGAACCAATATGAGAGAAATAAAAGACTTCTATGGCGAAGCAAGCTAACTGACGAGCTCAGCACAAATAAGCGAGCATATGGGTTCGATATAAACGAAGTGAACTATAAGACTCAGTAGTGAAGCTATAGACCATTGTCTAGATTTCGAGGTGAGTTGATAGGTTTGTATCTGTTTAGTATTGTTCAGTGCATAGTTTAAGTTTAAGTCTGTGATAGTGGGTTTAGCTATTTTTGTTAAGGGTTAGTCGTGTTAGAGTTTGTGTGGATAGGGGTTGGAAGTTATCTACCACTGACGATTTTTCAGAAATTGAATGGCTAGAAATAAAAGTTGCATTTTCAATAAAAGTTTGCCTTTCCAAGAAAAGTTTCTTTTCTAATAAAATTTACATTTCCAATGCATTTTACCTTTCCTATGAGCCACTATTGACCAGCTTTATGTCATTCAAATAACATTTTTAATTATTTCTTCTTTTTATATAAAGACCAATAGACTGTTCTAAATCTTTAATCTCTCCATTTCCTTTTTCTTTCTAAAACTTAAGTTTTGAATTTCTTTCTCTAAATCCTAGTGAGATTCAATTCTAAGACTAATCTCCTTCAATATTCCCTTTCTTTAAAGGAAATAGTCGATCTTCATATTTAACTTGAGACCCAAATGGTAGATGTTCTTTCGATTTTCTTAGAAGAGCTTTACGTAGATCTAGATAGTAAATCTGTAATTCTGGTGAGCCTAAGGATGCTAGATGCCAAACTTGATAATGAACATGGAGTTATTAAGAGGCCATAGCGTATATGATGATGGTGATTTGTGACTTTATTGGAGAAGTTATGGCTAGAAAGGTAAAATTATGAAATGTATGAAATGCATTATAAAACCAACCTGTGTTGCTTTGTTGAATTTCATTCATTTGTTGTTCTAAATATATAATAATTTATTTTCATTAGTGTTATTGTATCCATATGTTGGTAACTTATTATTGTAAACTTTATTGTAAATGATGAGGCCACTTGGGTCGAAGCCAATGTATTTGTAAATGACGAAGCCATTTGGGCTAACCTAATGTTGAAATGAAAATCCTATCGAGCTAGTATCTAGCTCTGAATTGTACTGTCACATCTCGTCCTTGGTAACACCATATATCCATCATACTTGCTCTACCGAGGCGCAATGGTCCTAGGACATGGGAAGCTTTAAGGTCACCGAACACATATGGAATCCTTCTATACCCTGCATCTATACATATTAAATCATATACAATCATGCCAAAGAATGCAGACAAACCACAGAGTGGGCCAAATTTATAATCATTAACAAACTGAACATAAGAAAAATCAAAACCTTTCATTTTATTCATTTAAATCACTTCATTACATGGATTTTTTTTACAATTTACAGAGCTTTCTAATATATATCAACAACAACTATGACTTTTAGAAAATTTACAAATAAAACTTTAAACACTTAGTCCTAAATATAGACCTTCAACTGCTAACTTCTTCACTTGAACCTGAAATTCACAGACGATATGGTGAGCCGTCAACTCAGTAAAATTATGAAATGCATACCAAATAGGGTTTATGAAGAAATAACAAATATGTGAAACATTTATACATATACATATCAAATTTAGTAACAAAGAACAATCATACATGTGTCAAAGAGAAACTGGCATTAAAGGTTCAATTCTGACAGAAACATAAATAACATCAGAGTACTCTGGTTAATCATACCACAGTCCCCCGAGTCCCTATATCAACATAACTATCATAGATCTAATGGGTGGGACGAACCACAACCTCAAAAGTCTCCGTAATAGTAGCACTTTTTAAAATATCATCATGATAATAAACAATTAAAGATACTGATGAGAGAACTCATAAGCTCTTTGTAACTATCAAGGGCAGCTACATGACCCTAGAAACATCATGTCTGCGAGGATACATTTGACTTAATTTATAGATTCGGTCAGTCGAGTCACCTGTGCACATGGTCTAATGGATTTTTTCCCATTAGTTAGGCATTCTGTCAGTATGTAGGCAAAGGCTTAAACAAACATTGGTTCGGCAGGATTTTTATTTCAATACAAGATTAGCCCAAATGGCCTCGTCAATTACAAATACATTGGCTTCTGTCCGAGTGGCCTAGTTATAACAATGATCAAAAGTATTACAAAGAAAAATTTAAATATAAGTTACCTACTGATGGCAATCCTAACGTTTACAAAGAGATAATTTATCATATATTTAAATCAGCAAAGGAATAGAATTTAACAAAGCAACACATACTGTTTTTACAATATATGCATATATTTCATATCTTACCTTAGAAACTCTAACTTCTACAATAAAGTCAAATCACCATCCTAATGGCCTCCTTATAATAATTCCTTGATCATTCCTTAACACAATAATCACCAACTTAAGGCTCCTTTGATCATCATCAAGTTCGACTTCTACCATCATTGGGCTCACCGGAAACACATATCTACCATCTAGATATACTTGGAGCTCTTCTAAAAAAACTGAAAGAATCATCTACCATCAGGGGCGGCTCAATGTTTTGGGGGGCTTAGGCAAAGTCATAAAATGAGGCATTTAAATTGAAAAAATACAATATAAATAAATAAATTCAAATTAAACTATTTTCTTTATAAGCAATCTTTAATTTTATTAATATTGGAGGGAAAATTAGATCATAGACAAATATTCCACGCTTCTACCATAAAAAGCACAAAATATAAAAATATTATGAGAGTATAATACAAACTAAGTAAAAACTCCTAATAAGATCAAAAATAAAAAATATAATAGAAAAAATGTAGTTATTGTTAGTGGTAATTTATAGGTTATTACTGTTTTTTTTTAATTTTAAATTTAAATTTTGTAAACTAATTTTTAGGATGTTCCAATTTTATAAGTTTTTTATTAAGTTACGTTTCCAAAATTTTAGACTTTTGTCTACTTTATTTTGTAAAAATATTTCCAATTATATATATATATATATAATTTAGGGCCTAGGGCGGTTACCTTTATAATTAGGGTTTTTATACAGAAAATAAATAATAATAATATATTATTGAATGACATAAAGCCGGTCAACAGTCATTTATGGAAAAGATAAATTACATTGGTAAGGAAAACTTTTATGGGAAAGGAAATTTTTCTTAGAAATGTAACTTTTATTGAATTTCTGGGAAATTTTCAGTGGTAGATTACTTTCCACTATAACCTTACATACTCTGACACCACTTAAAAAATATCTAACTCCACTATCAAAACTTACACTATACACTAAACAAATACTAACCTATTAACTTACCGCGAAAACCTACACAAACATTTGAAGCCTTATCGTTGAGTCCTCAACTCTTCCCCGATCTACTCAGCTTCGACTTACTCAGTTCGCTTCATTAGTTTATGAGCATCTTCAGCCTTGTCATCGAATTCCTTGACTCATCTTACATGTACTGAACTCCTTAGTTTAACTTATCTAGTTCGCCTCATCTTGTACCGAATCCTCATGTTCGCTTGCCTGTACTAAACCCTCTGCTTGTTCATCAATACCAAGTCGTTTGCTCGTCTTTATCCTCATCTAAATCGATCTCATCTATTTGTCTAGACTTCTCCTAATTATGAAGTTGTCTTTGGCAAATCTTTACACCACGTCATCTTGCTTTTATACACCTCACAGTCTTTCGCCTCAATTTTCTTCACTTCGTATCACTTCCCTTCGCCATCCTTAAGAGTCCTTATAGATTATCAAAACTTGGGGTATTACATGTATTGACAGAATGCCTAACTAGTGGGGGTAAATCTATTAGATCATGTGCACATGATTCAACTGACTGAGTCTATAAACTAAGTCAAATGTATCCTCGTAGGCATGTGATGGTGTTTCAAGAGCGTAGTAGCTGTCTTTTTTATTTTCATATCAAAGATGGTATACTGTTCATAGGCCATTGGGATGGTGGTGCAGTCCTGCTTATGAGTACTCTTATGATGCTACTGATTATTGAGACTTTTGAGGTAGTGGTTCGTCCCACCTATTAGATCTCTTATAATTATGATGATGTTGAGACTTGTGGGATTGTGATTATGTACCCCAATTTCTCCTATGTATGATTCTATCAAGATGAATGTTCCCTTGGTGCATGTCTTTCCTCAACACATTTGTATTGTTTTTTGATACCCATTGATATGCATATGTATATATATAAATGTTCACAAATTTGCAAAAAAATTCTTCATGAGTTCCTATATTGAATGCATTTCATAAATTTTCTTAATTGACGGCCTACCATATCGTCTGTGGATTTTAGGTGTGAGTTTGGAGAAGTTAGAAGCTGAAGGTCATAATCTCTTTAGTATTCTTTCTCCACCAAATAAGCTCTACCTATTTATGTTTAAGTTGTTTTAAGTTTTGTAATTTTGTAAAAGTTATAGTTATTGTTGCCTTGCTGTTACTCTATCTTAGAAAGCTCTATAGATTATAAAAATGATTCATGTATTGAAGTGATTTAAATAAATAAAATGAAAAAACCTTGATTTCTCTTTGAATTGTTATTACATTTTAATGGTCATAAGTTTGGCTCACTATGTGGTTGACATATGTCTTCATATCATTATTTATGATTTTGCACGTATATGGATCTAGGGTATAGAGATGTTCTACAGTTGTTACATTTTAATGGTCATAAGTTTGGCTCACTATATGGTTCACATATGTCTTCATATCATTATTTATGATTTTGCACGTATATGAATTTAGGGTATAGAGATGTTCTATAGTTGTTCGGTGACCTTAAGTGTAATACCCTAGGTTTTTCCCTGATCAAAGTATGCCTAATAAGACAAGCTATAAGGAATGGCTAAGTGAATTCAAGCATATGACTAAGTGTGTGGCCGAAAACCCTAATAGGTTATGTGTAGGAAAATTTTTGATTTGAAATGTTTTATTTTTTGTGCACCATGTAATGTATTGAGATGAATGTTTTGGGAATTAAGTAGTAAATGATTAACAATAAATTAATTAATATTGAACACTTGAATATATGAATATGAAAGAGTATGTGAATTATGGAAAATATATGAAAAATGAGCAATTTGGATGAGAAAATGAAAAAGATAATAAGTTAGTGGAGAGTGGATCCCACCACTATCCAATTCAAAATGATGATGATCAACTAATATATCAATACTCAATTATATAAGATTATTTCTCTAACATCTTTTACCATAAATATCTTATGTTATTATTTTTAAAATTTCTAAAATATTCATTAATTCTCCACCACAAAAAAAATTTACTAAAAGATATATATAATATTTCTTTTACATAATTTTATCTCCATTCTCCTCTCATCATCTCCTCTTTCTTAAAAACAAAAACTTCCTCCCTTTCCCTCTCAAGAATATCGGCCACACCATAGATAAAGGAAAAGAAAATTTTCAAGGTAAAATCTCAAGTTCTTCTTCTTTAATTTTATGTTCTAAGGTTTAAACTTGAAATTCCTTTGAGTATTCTTGAGATTTTTCTTCATTTTCCTTTCTCATATGTTCTGTCACTTTAAGGAGTTTAGAGAAAATGTTTTCTTATTTCAATTCTTGATGAAATGAACTTTTAATTACATGTAAATGATGAATTTTTGGTTAAATTAAAGATCTGATTTAAATTGAGCTAAGGTTTTCTTTCCCTATATTTTGGATTTGATTAGGGTTTGAAGGGGAAAGGCTTTAGTTTGTTTAAAATCATGATAAATTGGATTTATATGTATTGTATATGATGAACTGAGTTTTGAAAATAAATTTCATTTGAACTTGGATGAGAGTTTTTTTACTTCCTTTCATTTTACCATATTAGAGTTTGGAGAGAAATGTATTTTCTTGGTTTCAGTCTTGATTAAATGAATTTATTTGTATTGAAATTGAGGAAATTTTACCTTGAATTGAGAAATTGCTTAAAATGAAATTAGGGTTTCATAACCTTCACCATTCAGCCAACCTTGATTAACCAAGAGTTTTAACTTTAATTTGATATGGCTATGATAATGAGATATATATATATGTCGGATTGATAAGTATATATTGAAAATAGGAAGTAAAGTTTGAATTTTAGGCCATTCAACCACTATTAGGGTTTTTGAACCCTAACTTTATAATTTGACATAAATCGATAATTGAACTTATAATTATGTATGTAAGTTAGATATTGTCTTAAATTGAGAAATAATTAAAGATTGGGCAAATGTTTGGCTAGATATCCATTCGGCCACCTTATGAAAATTAAGATTTTTGGATTGTAATTTGATTTAACCTTGTATATGAGTTATTCATATGTAAAATTAATTAAATGTGAAATTGAAACCAAAAAATGAAGAGATGAGATAGGGTATTTTAACCCTATACCATTCGACCAATATATATATATATATGTATGTATATATTACTTGAAAATTTTATTGTCTATGTGAATGAATTTCTTTTTATGAGTTAAACTTGAATTGATGGAATGGTTAATAATAGAATTACACAAGCCTAGGTTAAGTGAGGTCTGTTAAGGTTTAATGCTTGAAAGCTAGATTGTAATTAAGTTACTTTGATTATTTGAGTTTCAATAGGTAGTATGTGACTTGAAATATAATAATTAATTCTAGAGCACAATGGAAATCAAGATAAAGAAGAGAATCATGAGGATGAAGAACATCCGTATTGCTTGTGCTAAGTATTATGAGCTTAGGCATTCAGGTGAGTAAATAATCTCCTAATATGATATCTGCATTATCATTGCATTTTTTATTTACTAAAAATCTCCTTAAATATGAAAACCCAAATTTATTGAGGTATTATTGAATTTACCGATCTTTGGAAATCCTAACTATTCATGAGTTATTTGATCAAATAAACCTTGAAATTCATTGCTAATAATTGTTGCTAAGGTTTTCCTTTAAAATTGTTCATTCACTTATGGCCTATGATATGCTATCAACGAGATTGCTGATCTAAAATGAGTCATTCTTCTTTGGATCACTAAATTTTTGGATCCATATGATATTGAAGTTTATTCAAAATGAATATTACTACTTGATTATTGCTAAATGCTATATGTTATATGAGATATATGAGGTTCTATTTGCAAGCAGAAATCCCCAACTGATGTGGGTTACATCAGACTTTGTGCACATGGTAAAACCTGCAGAAGGGGTGTACTCATCCGGACTTTAGCTAGGAAAGGTTTGACTGTCACAGCCCAACTTCGCAACTGTGACGGTCCTAGGGCATGAGTAGGCTTAAGGCCACCGAAAACCCGTAGAACCCTTCTCATCTCGTAATTCCCATAATATCATAACAATTAACTCACTTATCCCAAGGATCAGAACCTAAACTCATGCATATACTCATATAACTCTTAATCTCATCATATCACATACTCGTACTTACACATACTCATAATCTCATGATTTCATCATGTCACATACTCATACATATACATACTCATAATCTCATAACTTATAATTCTCATAACTCATAAGTCTCGTGAACAATACATATAAATAATTATCCATACTTGCCA
>CATKHJ010038569.1:0-25823 GCA_949750685.1 Vernicia montana | reverse complement strand
ATTTCCCTTTAACTCCACATCCATAAATCTTCCAAATCAAGAAGAAATCTCCTTAGATCTTATATATCCTTTGATATCTTGAATATAAAAGACTAATCTTAGCCTTAGAGAAACATATATAGAGTTTGATAGGGTTTGGGGACTGTTGGGGTCGGAGAAAAGGAGAAAAATTAGATTTCTCGCAAATGGGCTACTGCTGTCTTTTTATAGCCCCAATGGATGTTGCGGTCGCGATATGCCAGTCACGGTATCTATTCTTGTATCGCGGTCGCAACATGGTCGTCGCGATCGCTATATAGCACTGTTCACGTGACTGTTCCTTCTAATGTTGCGGTCGCTACACATATGTTGCGGTCGCGATTCTCTTTCAACCAAAACTCAAAAATCAGACAGAAGAGTTCGCGGCCAACTTCGCGTCCAAGGTTGCGGTCGCAACTCCTTGTCGTGGTCGTGACTTCCTTGTCGCGGGCGCGATTTAGGTCCTGCAATCCCACTTAGCAATTTAACCTCCAATCCTTAATAAATTCAATTCTTATTCATACATACACGTGAACTAATACTCATACATATGGTTAAAAAGTAATCTCCATGAACTTGGGTATTACGGTATCCTTGCATTTCCAATTCAATCCAATACAACACTTATAGCTCACTTGACTTAGTTCGCGAAAAATTCACACACAATCTCGTAACATGGCAATCCACATATATTATTCATCTATATTTTCGGTATACAAAAATGACTTGAAGTTGGGGTATTACAAAAAGCTTGAATCACACTTGTGAACTGTGAAGATATGCCTGAAAAATTAGAATTGCTCATATACATATATATTTCTATTGCCAAAAAAACATATATATTTGCTTGACCAAAGTTATAATTAATCATCACCATCATCATCATCATCATTCTAATTTGCAAAGAAAAACTTGTTCAAGAATTGTGATGCAAACCATAATTTACAAAGAAAATTACAGGTCGGATTAATCAAAATTTTGAAAATTTTGAAATTTTTTAAATTCATACTCGATTCATGAATAAATCTAACTACTTTTTTTTCTAATGACCAAAAATAATTAAACTTTTAACTCTTATTTAATTTCTTAAAAATTCTAAAATTTACCAATTTGGTGTCAAAATTTTAACATTTGTATCAATTTTATCATGAATTTAGGGATTGTAACCTTAAGAATTAGTCTGTTTGGTAAAGGAGTTTGTTCATTTCTTTATTGACCTGAATTCGAATTTTGGGATTAGATCATAAATGAAGATTTTTTTTTTCTCGTTTACAAATCCCTTAATCTTGATATAGACGATCTACTTTTGATCGGATCAAAGATGTGAATTTAATACAATGTACAAAATCTTGCTCATGATACCAAATTACTGCTAAAAAAAAATGAATTTAGGAATAACTTAAATTTGTTTGTTTAATGCTAAGTTGTTCCTAATTTTATATTAAAAAAAAGTAAAACATTGAATTGGGCATACACCTTTATAATGTTTTTTAAAAAGAAAAAAAATTATATATGTAGACATCTATTATGCTATTAAACAGTTGTAAAATTTAAGGTATTATTTGGTATGAGGTAAGTGAGATAAGAAAATAGAATTTTTTGAGAAGTAGAAAAAATTGATTTATTTGATAGACATGATTGAATAAAGTCTGGAAAGTAAATATATTCACTTCTTGTGTTTGGGGAAAATAACTTCCTCGAGGGGAGTTAGATAAGTTGAACTTTTTTAGTTGAAATAAATGTAAATTGATATATCTACCCTTTAGTAAATGAGACTAGATATTATTGTCTTTTATATTATTAATTTCTAAAAATGACAATATAAAGTCAAATAAAAAAAGTCTACTTCCTAAAAAATTTTATGCAAATCAAACACACAATTCTTATACTTCTTATGAAATAACTTTCCGAAAAATATATTTTCCGGAAAATAAGTTATGTGATATCAAAGGATACCTAATTGTTTCTCAACCAGTCATAAAACTGATAGAAATATTAAAATTCTAAAACTAAATTGATAAGTTTTTCTTTTTAGGCATAAATTTCGAAGTTGTCAATAAAATTGTAAAAAAGTACTAAAATAAAACTGATAGAAATATTAAAATTCTGAAACTAAATTGATAAGATTTTTTTTTTTAGAATATATAAATTTATCAGGTCTTCCTGCTTTGTTCTTTTAGCAGAGGCAATGGCTGTGAGATATGGTTTGACTGTGGTTGCTGATTCTGGACTGAGATGTCTGCAGTTTGAGAGTGATAGTAAGGTAACTGTTGATACTCTGAATGGTATGGTGGTGCTATCCAAGATTATTAACAGGAACCTATTCTACAAGATATTAATTTCTTGTGTTTGAGTCTTGATGTTATTTCTTTCAATTATATTCCTAGGCAAGCTAATAAGGTAGCTGAAACTGTTTGGATGGAAGATGTGACTCGTGGTATCATCTTTTGTTCTTCAAGATTTATCTTTGTTTATGGTTTAATTCAATAAGCAGTTTCATTCCTTTTTAAAAAAAAAAAAAAACCCTCAATAAAATTTAAAAAATATATTAAATATGGAAAATCATTAATCCTTCTTTTTTAGGATGGCGTTATTGAGAGAATAGAAATTGTTAGAATTAGGGTTAGGATTGTTATAGTAATATTCCAATTGATAAAATTATTCTTATACTTAATGTGTTAAAATTACCTTATATATTTTTAAGATATTATTAATAACTAGTAATTGAATTTTTTTTTCAATAGATTACTTTCCATATATTTTTTAAAAATGAGAAATACTAATGTGAAAAATATTATTAATATTAAATAAAATAAGAAAATTATAACTTTTTAAAAACTATAAATTACTAAAATTTAAAAATAAAAAATAAGTTATATTTACATACAAAAGAGTAAAAGTAAATTAATCATATTAAAATATTTCATAATATTTTTTTTATATATTCTAGTTAATACTTACAAATAAAATAAAAATATATTTTATTTTCTCACAATATTTAGTAAAAATAGTTAAATATATAGTTTTCAATGATTATCAAAATTATTAATATCAAAAATAAAATAATAACTTTTAAAAACTAACATGTGAAATATTGAAATTTTCAATTTCATATATTATTCATTATTTTTTTAATTTATCATTTTACAATTTTTAATATGATTTTTAAAATTTTATTATTAATTAATATAGTAAATATTATATTTTAATTATTATATGTTTATAGAAATAAATATTTTATTTAAAAATTATATATGAAAACTTATATAAAAAGAAAGAATATAACATTGTAATTAATAAAAGTATTTCTCAATATATAAAAGATGAGTTAAAAGTATTAAATAAAAGGATAATTTTATCGATTACAATGTTACAAACAATTTTAACTCAATTTTTAATAATTTATACTCTAACAATAACGATACATTTTTTATTATTATTTTATCATTTTGGTTGTTTTAAAATATTTTATAGCTTTGTTTTCCCTTAATCCTCATTCTCTTTTGAGATAAATGTTGGTAGTATAAATGATTCAGTATGCCAATTCTTAAATTGGACAAAATAATTCAATTCTGTAATTGACAACTAAAATAAAAATTATATTCATAGTTGTACCTTTCTAATATTTTTTTAAAGGACAGTGGAATAATTGTACACTTTATTTTCTCTTTATTACATAAAATGCTATAAATTTACAAAAGCAAATCTACACTTATTGAAGGAAAATAAACAAAATAAAAAAAGTAGAAAATAGAGGTAAATCTATGGTGCTACTGCTAACCTGTTTTCTTAGTTGGTGATAGCTCAAAAATTAAAAACAAAATTACAAATGAAAGAAAAACTTTGAGAAAGGGAGAGACCATTAGGGTTGAAGACTTTACAAATGATATTTAAATAAATATAGTTTATTTCTTTGCAATGTTAATAATTACAAAATATTTATCTTTTATTTACATTGAGAATATATTAATATTATTTTTGTGATGTATTCTCAAAAAAGAATATGATGTGCTTAGAAAGTATTTCAATCTCTAGCACACGTGTAGGCGATCTTCCGTTCTTGTAAGACAACAAGTTAGAGAGTCCAGACGATGTGCATGGAGTCACTCTGATGCTTAAGTCATAAAATATGGAGATTAATGAACTCTTAGTTACTAAGAAGTGTTTAGAATTGCGTTACTCCTTTAATAGAGAGAAGAACACTATTTATAGTGGTATGCCTAATGTGCTGAATCCTTTTTAGAGTCGGATTATTTTCTTTCAGTATTGCATGCGGAGATGGATTCTAGCTTTAGAGTCAGAAACAGACTCTAACTCACCTAGGGCGGTCAATTTATAATGATATGTAATATAATATATTATTTTTTGTGATGGTTGGTAAAAAAAAAAAAAAAAAAAAAAACTTTTTAAGTTTGCAAAAGAAAAAAATTAGTCAGCATTTTAAATTAAAATATATTTGCCCAATAAGATTACTATTCCAATGATCCATTTGATCCATTTACTGCAAAATAAATAAATAAAAATCCATATGATCCATAACAAAGTCGTTTTAGTGCATGATAAAAATAATAATAATAATAATAACTTTTTTTAAAGGAGAAAAAAAAAAGGTCTAAGCATTCTCAGTGACAAATGTGTGAATCCTTAAAATTGCACCCTCAGATGATCAATTTTCAGTTACGAACCCATAAAATCAAACCAAGCTCAAATCGAATAAAAAATAGGGTTAAAATAGATCAAAATCAGTGTCAAAATTGGGTCAAACCTGAACCAAACTCAACTAAATTCGACCTAGACCAAGACCCATGTGGGCCAAGCTTGGGCCCACCTAGACAGCATGCCGCCGCTGGCACCGGCACGCCACCCATGCCGCCACCGCCTCCGGGCTCAACCCTTCCCCTATAAATAACCTTCATTTTCCTTTGAAAAAGGAAGGAGAAAGGAGGAAGAAGGAGAAAGGAAATTACAAAACGCGTCTCTTCGATGCACAAAAACACTTTTCTATATTCAAACACCACATCCATTAAAGTTATTTCAATCCAAGTTGTTATTATCTTGTTTATGAAGTTCCTAATCCCGAAGTGGAGTTCAGATCCGAAGCCAAACTCGCTCCGTCCGCGAAAAAATCAAGAAAAGTAAAGGTATAACTCATTTCTCTTGCATTTTACAATTCTAAAGTCAGATCTAAAATTCATCATCTTGCACCTTTATTTGGATTTAAATCTGAAAAGATTTAAAATTTATTAATTTAAAATCTGAATTAAATTAATAAACCAAATAAATTTCTTTTGAGTAAAATCCCTCATTTGTAAGAAGGCAGAATTGCGTAGGGTTTGATTCCCATTCAAAGGGATACGCAGGCATGCCAATTTTTAAGGCATTAACTCCAAAATATTTTGAATAATATTTTTCCCTTTTATTTTATTTTATTTTATTATTTTATATTTATTTTATTAAATTAATCGAAAAATATATATTTTCCCTAGTACCCATAAGAGTTAGAGGAAAAATCCTCTTATCTTATTTTAATTTTTGTTTATTTCTTTGATAAACTGTCATTCATATAATCTTAGTATCATTAATAACTGTTTCATTCATCATTTTTATTCCTATTCATGCGCATATAATGTTATTTCATACCTAAGCCAAATAAAAAAAATTAAAATATTTATTACCAAAACCTGATCCTCGAGCCTTCTTTTGTCATTCGCGGATCAATACTTTTCCATTGGAATAAAATAAATAATTTAGAGTCATTTCATTTGGATTTTACTTTAATTTTCCCAATTAAAAATAAATAAAATTAAAGTGACGACTCTCTATCACATAAAGTGAAAATACAAATTCCAATTTTTCAGAACTCACAGCGAGTTCCAGATTGCGTGGAATTTCTCTCGAAGAGCATTTCGATTCTCGTAGCAGATCGGACCGGTACTCGGGCGAACCTCACAAAATGCAATTAAAAAAAGTAAAATAATTACATTCATTCGTTCAAAACTTTCATTGATCATCTTATGAATTTAAAATTTTATCTAACAAAAATTTATCTAACTAAAATTACATAACTGACTAGAGATAAAACTAAATAATTACAAAAATAATTGAGAAGCACTATTCACATAAATAAGAAATTTTTTTATATTTGGGCTTTTTTAAATTAATTTTATTTTGATTTTATTTGATAACATGAGCAGCGAGCAAATAATATAAATAAAATTCAATCATATCAATGTTGTAGAATATAATTTAATATAACAAGAAATAAAAGAAAATTAAAATAAATCCAGCAAAAAAATATATATATAAACTATAAATGTGAAGTATTTATTTTAAAACTTTTAAATATTATTTTTAAAATAAATAATTAATTCAATGATAAAATAAGACAATTAATAATGAGTAAAATAAAAAAGCCAAAATTGAGAACTTTTTAAAAATAATATTATAATCCTAAAGCTTTAAAAATTTCAAGATGATAAAACACTATCTGTACCTATAATATTTAATTTTTTTAAAAAATTACTACTGTAATCCTTATAAGTTCAAAAATTACTGGGAGCCTAATGCCCACTTGAACCATACCTGCATCCGCCCCACCCTTATAGCAGTGCGGATTTATTGATTTTGAAGGCGTTATTTGATTAATTTTATAACCTTATAGCAATTATAATAGTAATAAAGAATCATTAGCATATACAAATCCTGAAATTAACATAGATGTTCTGGATTTCTTCAATTACTTGGAGCTCATCAAAGCTCATCTGCTACTAAATCTGAAAAATGAAGAATCAAGAATAAATGTGCAGATTAGAGTCACCCAAAATTTTTTAGAACATAAAGAAACATGTTTTGCAAAATTACACAACCAACAGTCAAATCTTTGTAATATATGCTATCTGGTATCCAAAAGAAAAATGAAAGCTGTAAGAAAAATTTTAAATGTGAACATCCAGCAATCAAGAATCTTCAGTAGTAAGTTATACCATCTGTCGAAACCCCATATGACTCAGGTTCTTGTCTGTATTTTTTTCCGGATCAGAGCCACTAAAAAGCAAGCTTTGGATTGTGGAGAGCATCGTCGATGTATACCATTTGCGTAGATATATCTAACTGTCATTTCAATCACCTGTTTCTGGTGCAGAATTCTTAGGATGTAAGAAGAATGAGAAATGAAGAGGAAGAAATTTAAACTTCATGATTCTGACATGGATGAACTGAGATGCAATGTTCTTAAAGCTTCAGGCACGATCTGCCCACATTGCTCAAGAATTTGAATCAGTGGTCCAGCAAGCAATGCATCTTCTTCTGTCATAAAGCTATGCAAAATGCCATGAGCAGTGTGCCGAGCCATTCTTGTGAGAATTTGTACATAATTTTCAATAGAGAGAACAAAATTTGGCAAAATTACGATCTCATAGAAGCCTAAATCAACTGTTTTGATGTCCTCTGCATTTATCACAGAGACTGCAAGTTTCATTCTGCAATCTGAATCCAGGCTGAAAATTACAAAGGCTAATATAAGTTACATAAACAAGAGATAAAGTATTTGATGCTGAGACATGGAAAAGGATGCAGTGAAAGAGTTGTAGAAGTCCAACATGAATCTGAGTTCAAAGTGAAGAACTGGACACTGGATAATAACTCGGTCCAATCTATGCACAGTAAAATATTGTTAAAGGTTTAAGGTTTTACATACTGACCTGTTATCAATATCTGAGATATCACAATTTGAGCCAGTTGAAACAGAATAACCATTGATTTTGAGTGCCTTGACTAAATTAGCAGACTTGCCCTCTTTGCCAACTATGTATAGCACCCTTGGATTATCAGAGCATTGGTGATTGTCATTTGCATCATGCAAAACTTGGATACCCTGTAAAAATTATTCTTTCTCAATATTTTTCAAAGAAACTACTAGTTCAACAAAAGATGATGGACATCACATGGTTTAATTGACCAAATAAAATGGAGCAAAGGGTGGAAAAAAAGAAATCTCATTGATGCCGTCTACTTTAAACGACAACAGGAGTACTAAAAGCTAAACACCCATGAGATAAACTTTTGAAATTATTCAGCCTTGCCTCCAATACCCTAGGTTGCACGGAAACAGGAAACAGGAAACGGGGAAACGGAAACATGGAAACAATAATTTCTAAAAATATAGAATACGAAACGTGAGGGAAACGTGTAAATATAAAAAAATATAGGGGTATATTTATAAATATTAATTTATATATGTAAAAAAAATATAATAATTTATAAATATATATTTATTAATTTTAAGTATATTTTATAAATATATTTATAAATATATATATAAATATATAATTATAAATATATACTAAAAATAATAATAATTTATAAATATATATATAATAATAATTAATATAACAATAATAATAATAATTATTATTATTATATATATAAGGAAAAATAAAGTCAAGAGTGGATATTTTTGTTTAGGGGTTGACTTGGGCGAGTTGACTTTTTTTTTTTTCAACTTGGAAACGGATTTCTATTTATGGAAACGAGTTTTCAACTTTTTCAAATTACAGAAACGTGCCCGAAACGTTTCGGACAAATTTCCATGAGTTTCCAAAACGCGACCTCCTAAGAGTTTCGGTGCAACATAGCCAATACCTATAAACCTGCAGACAACATTTTCCATGACCAGAAATTAACAAGATAAACTGCTTCTGGAAGAATAATTTCAACATCTAGAGTTCGATGAAAAGGGTGTCTTTTATTTAAAAAAAAAAAAAAAAAATTGGAACCAAAGAAAGAATCTGGAGATAACGTAGCACAACTTTTCAATTTTACATGATTTGAGTTCAAAGAAGAATTTCACCCATTGCATAGGGCAATTCCTAAAGCAACAAGGGGACCATGCTAACTAATGTATGGAAGTTCAATTTAAAATATTTACCTTATCCCAATCAGTTCCATGAGAAGAAATGTGAAGACATTAAGCATAAGAATAAAACCTTCCTAAATCTGTTCTTCAAGAAGAAATGTGAAGAAGAGGTGACAGAAGTTCAAGCATGACAATAACTTCTTCCTTTGTTGATTGATTTATCCTACATTGAGCTAAACTAGCCTAGTTCAACCTAGCGAATCTGTTCATCAATGTGTATCTTTATATGCAGCACCAGATACTTTACTAAGAGCTCTTTACTCGAGTGACCGACAACCCTTGTTTGTTTATTTATAAGAGACATAACAGGACAAAGAGACTGGACTATTTATCCTGTTAAGTGATCCAATCTCCCTTTACAACTTACTTCTCAGGAAAACAAAATTAGAAACAAAAAGAAAGAGAGAGGAAAAGGGGGGAAAAAAACTAACAGAGTTAGCAGTTAGCACTAAGAGTTAAAGAATCAAAACCATTTCATGCAAGAACTAAATATGTAATTATACCAAATGCAATATTATGCAACCAAACCATTGAAAAGAAAACAAAAGGAGAAAGGGAAAGCATGCCCTGCAGGGGATTCAAACTCCACACTGCAGCGCCAAACAAGTAACTGGGAATGAATAAATTTCATAAAGGAACAAATAGAAAACATTACAATTGAGTTTTCTAATGGTTTCTGTGAACTTGGAAAATTTGGTAATTTGATTTCTAATTCTCTATTTGGAAAAATTTTGCAACCAAACAATAAATTCCACTTTCCAATTTTCTAGGAATCATTTTATGGAAAACAGGCATTGTTTTCTACAACAAAAAAAATAACCAGAATAAACTTTCCCACACTTAATTTCACTAATTTAGGTGGTTCAATGAATATAGTACTTCTCTTACCACATTTTCTTTGTACATTTTTATTGCATACAGGTTCTTACATAATAATTTGTCTTTCTGTTAATCTAAATATAAAGCTAAATTAATTTCATCAAGCACTAAAATCATATTTCTCTTTAATTGTGTTGGATCCATAAGTATTAAAATATTGTAATGCATTTATAATATTTTTTCATATGCTGTTCCTCTTCTCATTCATAATATGTCATTTATCTTCTCACTCTTATTGCAATTAATTAATTATACAGAAAATACTGAATATGCCCCATTTATTGAGGCTTACAACTCATGTCAGATTTCAAATTGAAAAACAATGAGGTGGCAATGCCGACAAAGGAAGAGCTTCTCCCAAAACAAAATTACAGTTTTCTTTGAAAGGTAGTATCAGAAACAGGACATAGAACAATGCAAAAAAGAGTAAAGGACCAAAACAATGTCCATATTGCCAGAAGATTTATTTATTTATTTTTGATAGGACAGAAGAAAAATATATTAAGACAGAATATGGTTGCATATATGATATATATTACAATCAGCACAAAGAATTAAACATCAAAAGTAGGCATCTAGATATTGCAATGTACAAACCTTCAAAAGTTTTTCTTCTTCAGAAGAGCACACATTTGTGGTTTGGACAATGCATGCACTTTGACTGTGAATGGAATCACCGAGACACAATCTATGAATTGATCCCGAAAGAAGATTTTGCAGAGCTGGAACACAAGCATGACTAAAAAAATTATTGAAAACCAGAGTGCTGGGATTTCCAGAAATACATTGCCTGATGGATTTTAAGGTGCCAAGGGAACCATCTTGATAAAGACAATCCAGTCCATCAACAACCTATCCAAGCATAAATAAAATAAATAAATCTAGAAGATAGAATAGATTATCCATTACAAATACTGCAACTTAAAATATTGATTAAACCAACATAGACAAACAACATATTGTCATCATCATGAAGGTAAATAAATAAAAGTATAAAACATGTATCAAAGAGGGTCTAATATACTACTTCATCCCAAACTTTACGTGTTTTTGCAATTGTACCCTATTTTTTATTCTTGACTTATGCACCCAATTTGAAAACATGGTTGCAATTGCATCCTACTAGTCAAAACTGAAAAAAATAATAATAATAACATTATTATTCATGTAAATAAAAAATAATTTTTTAAAAGCTTTTCTCTCTCTTCAGGCTTCCCTCACCTTCCTCTCTCCCTTTCTCTCTACTTTTTTCTCTCTTTCTCACATGTTCTCACTAAGAAAGCACAACAAATACCATATCCCTCTCTGCTTTCTCACAAATTCTTACTAAACAAACACAACAAAAGTCACTTCCCTTGCTACTCTCTCATTCAAATATTTTCACTAAATGAACACAACAAAAACCACATCTCTCTACTTTTTCTCTTTTCTTTTATCATTGCCAGTACTTTTTTCCTTTGTTGATGGGGGAGTTTGGAGGCAAAAGAAGAAGATGTGTCGGTGGTAGGTGCATGGCTTGAGTGAAGGGTGGAATCCATGAAATCCATGGGGTTGAGTTTGTTTTATTTAGTGTTGTTTTTTAGAATATTATTTAATGTTTATTTACTGAGAAATGGTGAAAAAGAGAGCGAGAGAAAGACAGATGGAAACATTTAAAGATTATTTTTTATTTAGATTAAGAATATCTTTTTTCTTTCAATCTTAACCCGTGGGGTACAGTTGCAATTAAGTTTTCAAATTGAGGTACAAAAGTTAAAAAATTAAAAATAAAGTAAAATTGCAAAAACATGCAAAGTTTGGGGTAAATTAGAAATTGCAAAAACATGCAAAGTTTGGGGTCAATTAGAAATTGCATAAATGCGTGAAGTTTGGGGTCAATTAGAAATTGCATAAACGCGCGAAGTTTGGGGTAAAATAGGATATTAGGCAGAGCAGAGCACCTGCTGAGAACACTAAACAATGATTGTACTATAGTGCAGCACTAAACCACATAATTACTTGTGTCCATGGTAAAAAAAGTTCAAATGGAAAAAGAGTTTCCCGTAAAAGATCCTTGAAACAGGTTATATGCCATTAGGCACCTGACATTTTAAAGTTCCTACAACACAAAAGATCATCTTCCATAAACAAAATACTAACCCAGAATCAAAAAGTAAAAATGCATTAAAAAATGTGATATAATTTGACTAAATAATTATTGTCTCCTCAAGTTCATATGCAAACTATCCATGAAATGATCAGAGACAAAAAGAAGCTAGATAAAATAGTAATAAAAACAGCTATGTATAAAATGGTTCACACATTACCAAAAAGGAGACCCTGGATATATTGATGGCCTTCAAGGAAACAAGCTCCATAAGTCTCACAGGTGAGGACACGAGAAACTCAGGTTCACAACTCTTCAAACTATATAAAAGGCAAAAGCATTTAGTGAGAAGAGGAAAAGAAAAAGATGAACTTCAATTGTTGAGAAAGGCATAAATGCATATACAGTTGAGGGACTTGATCAATGACCTGATGCAAAATAAATATGTATATACACCATAAGCAAAGCCAGGATGGTTAGCAGGTAAATGCACTGGTGCATAAGCGCATTTGCACTAGCAAGGCCACATGCACATACACTGAGAGAGAGAGAGAGAGAGAGAGAGAGAGAGAGAGAGGAAAATCAATGAGACTGAAACATAAGAATAAATTAAGGACAAGCTTGTATTACCCATGAATCTGGTGATCCAAAGAGGCACCAGGATGTAAACTCACTGTATGTATGCCAAGATCTTTCAAAGGTTTGCACACCAAACGTACCTAGCATAATTTAGAAGTTAAAAAAAATCGGAAAGCATACATCCATAGGCATAAAAGAAAGAATGATCCTACTGTACTACACATCCTAACAGATAAATCACAAGTCCTAAACAATTAACTGCCACTTCATGCAAACAGCATAACAATATTATGCATCTATAATATTTAAATCGAGTTCATTGTATATTGTTTTCTCCATAAATGATGTCATATTGTTAGAAGGGGATATAGCAGATCTCCTATTTATCATGCCATTTCAAACAATAATCTATCAGGTTATAAAATGTTCAAGCACATTGCAAGAAATAACCAGTAACATCCCAGCTTAATGGAGTTCTACAAGGGGTTATCTGGAAATAGTCCTAATTAACATTCCTAATATCCATCATTAAAGTGCCACTCTCATGAACTGACAAGTAAAACCAACAAGTGTAAATAGCCATTGCACAATAAAACAAAAGAAAAAGCTATTCAATTCAAGGAAATTTATAAATCAGAAGACAACATCCTTAAAGAAGCAAACCTTGGCAGCTTTTTCTTGAGATGGTACAAGGAATAGAAGAAATGGACTGGCAAGTGATAGACCTTCTTTCTCTTTTCTTGCAATAGTGTCAGCAGCAATAGAAACAATCCATGCAATTTGCTCGATGGTACAAGAAGATCCACTTGTCTCCAGTATATCTTTTCCCATTGAAAAACATTTCAAAAATTCAACTCCCCAAGGATTAACAAAAAGAGGCTTATACTCATTATTATAGGTACCCTCATGATGCAATGCTTTCTCTATTGCATTCAAGCATAGAATGAAAAACTTTGATGGACCATCTGAGTTTTCACAGGCCTGTCGTTCATGATTACACTCTTTCTCATTCAACTGAATCTTTGTCTTTCCATTGTCAATGGGGTTTTTCAGACCTAAACTATTATTACACCTTTTCATTTCACCCATCAAATTCATACGCTTCTCATTTTTCTGTTCTAGATGATCCATCTCTCCATTATTCCTGCTAAGGGTTTCTTTAAGCAGAGAGGCCTTCTTCCCCCCACTAAACACTCTCTCATTCACTTGACGTGGAACAATCTTTTTCTTCTTATCCTTTACTTCAAAATCCATTTTACCATGCCGGTCATTGAATGGATCATCTGGAGTAGGAAGGCTGAAACACATTCCCTGTTTCATGATAATCACTATGACAAGTTACAGAGATATTAAGCAAAATTGTCTATAATGTTGTTTTCTAACAAGAGCTTCTGCAGCAACCAGTAAGTTAGAAGATAAGAAATTTAAACTAAAAAATATCTAGTTTCCAAATTTTTTTGCGTACTGCTGGAAACAACACTAAGTTTGTAAGCAATGATATTAGAAATTAAAACAGTTATGGTACCTTCAGTCAGTTAGTGAAAGTGTGTCAATTTGTATACTATTTAACGAAAATATGACCAAATATAACAAACATGTAGCACACAGAGATGGCAGTACAATATGTTTGGATTCAATGGAGAGAAATTAGATTAATTTCCTTGGACAAGGAAAATGCCAAGGAGAAGCAAAGGGAATGGAAAGCAAGGGAAATGAAGGAATGACAACTAATATAGTTTTAATTTTAGAAGTAAACATTAGTACAAGCTTCATAGTAAAAGAACAAAGGAAATGTCAAACTGATCTTATAATTCTTGTTTTGCTTTGCAATAAAATTTAATGATATTTCAAGGTGCCAAAAAATAGGTAATTGGAGATCCCAAGTCCAAAATGGTTCATATGTAAATCCAACAACTAAAGATTTGGCCCTTGACAAAACTATATCAAGCAAAATACAATGGATTGCCAAAAATTGCAAAACAAAAAAGCCCAGACCTTTACTTCCCTTTTTTTTCCTTTCTAATTATAAACAACAATAGCAATGCTCAAACTACCTAAGAAATGAAAATTATCACCCATAAGAAAATTTGCACATAGGCACATGTTCTTGCTCCAAAATACACATGTAGTTCATTGAACAAATTCTAAGCCATGAGTAATATAGTTTTCTTGGTTCTGGGTATCACCCATAGCACTTCAAAAACAACAAAAACAAGAAAATCCCACATCCAAATTATCAAATCCTCACTCTCTAATCACTCCAAATAACATTCCAAATCCATCTTCCCTTTCAAGCTATGGCTTTGCAAGAACCAAACTGTAACTATAACTAAACAGAAAAATCAAGAATTAGCGATGTTCAAACTCAAGAACCCAGTTTTAGGTTTAGTTTACCTCGCACATTCGGCGTTTACCGGAGAGGCGGCGCTTCTTGGCTGCGATAATAGAAGCAACACGAGCTGACACGTTAGAGTTCTGTTTATTCAGTTTCTTTCTGTTTGCTTTGTTCTTCTTTTTCGTCACTGCATCATCCCCTTTCGCCATTTTTGTTATGTTATTATTATTATCTTTCAGTATATACAGAGAGAGAGAGAGAGAGAGACAGAGAGGAAGTTTAATTGAATCAGAGCCACTGAGGTCGGCGGTTTCTAGCTTTTTGTGCTTTATGTGTGCCTACTATGGGGGAGAATGGCGGTATGGAGATTTTAGAAGAAGACTCTGGGCAAAAATGGCAATTCAGAAATACATTTTTGTCTAGGAAATTCAGAAATACATTTAATTTAAATTTAAATTTAATTAATTAAAATATGTATTTATTTTTATTAATATATTTTATGTGTAAGGTTAAATTTATTAAATATATATGATTAAAATTTATCACAGTGTATAAAATAATATTTTTAATCATTAAAATTAATTTATTGCCCACAGTCAACTTCAAATCAAACAGACTCTAAATTAAATTAAAATTAATTGTGCATTCCGGACTATAATTTATTTATTTTTAAAAAATATTATAATAAATTTCATGTTTGATGAATAAATTAAATAATTTATTAAAAGCTGAAATTTATTTTCTAAAATTATATATTCAAAATTATATTTTAAATATATTTTAAATGCTATATATTTAAAATTTTTGGGAATAAAAAATAATTTTGCATATAATTTTTTAAACATTGGTGTTTTTTTATTTCAAATAGTTTATACTTCAAACTATGATATTTTCTTATTTCATTCTTTTCAATTTATTTCAATCAATTATTAGTATTTTTGTAGTGCATGAGGTTATAAATTTAAATTCTAATAATAAATTCATTTTTCTTTAAAAAAAAAAATTATATACCAACAAATAGTAGAATCAAAATTTTTAAAAGAAATGATAAAAGTAACATAATTAAAGAATGGACAACAAATTTCAATCTTAATTCTTACACGTGATGGAGCCACATTTTTTTTTTCTAAATAAATTTGTGATTTAATATATTATTATGTATTTATATATTTAACTTTTGATATGAATTTAAATAAATTATATAAACACATAGAGAATAAGTATAGTAAAATAATGTTTAGACGTATTTTTTCACATGTAAATTATAAATAAAAAAAAATAAAGAAAAACTTGATTAAGATTGAATTAAAAACTTAAATACTTTCATAATATCATAATAAGATTTTGAAAGTACATTTTTTATTCTTCATTATTTAGATTTTTTTGTAACAATAAAGTAAAATAGTAAATATCACATAAATAATATAATATGTAGAAAAATTATATAGATTTAAAGTATCAAATATAATACAAAAAAACAATAAAGAAAATATTTACCTAATCTAAACAAAAAATAGAACTTATCCCAATATATGTATGGCTTAAAAAATCACTTTCGCTTTCCACATATGAGTTGTGCCTGACTTTCTTTCATAGCGCTAAACTCATCTATTATTGAATCAATGCTAAACTTCATTGCAATCTCCTTTTCAATATAAAACAATTAAGCAATCATTCAAAAAATTATCTTCCATTTTATTGCGGAGCTTTGTCTTCATTGTTTTCATTATTGAATATGCTCGTTCTGTAGTTGCAGTTCCATGTAGCTCAAGATGATTGGGAACATCAAATTCAAACAGTTGAAGTTCTACTCTTAGATGCAATAATTCTTGTTCAGTGAAATCACTAGGGTAGAACTTCTTTGCAAGTTTGCAAATATCATCAATACTATATGACTTGAAAGTTGTATCTATCTCTAGGATCTAAAGCAAATTAAGAATAAGTAATTCCATTATATGTTCATTGAATCTGTTATTCAATTCTTATAACTGGTAATCAATTGTGGCAATAAAAACATCGACTCAATAATAATGCTCCACATTGATCTCATCTTTGTCGATTTCGAGATCTACCATGCCTTGCAACATATCAAGCACTCATATCTGGGATATTAATTTGATGTTGCTCACAAAATGATTTCACCTTAAAAAAAAAAAAGGTATCCCAACTAGCAACTCTTAAATTCTTAATTAAAATTTTTGTACTCGAAACAAAATGCATAGCATTTAGAATATCTTGAGATTGGCGTTGCAAAGCTTGATAAAGAATTCTTGTGATTTCCATAAGTTCCTTCATAAGATGCAGAATGAAAACAAAGTCAAAAGATAACAATTGATTCAAAGCAAAATCTGCATCTCCTCGTTGAGAGTATGAAACTTCTTCATCAATCATCTTACTAAGAACTACATAAGTTGCATTAAACATCTTCGATAAGCTAGAAATAGAATCCAAATGTGAACCCCAACGAGTACCTCCTGTACACTTTAAAGTGCCAATTTGATTAAGCCCTCTTTTAGATTCAAACTCATTGTTAGCAATCTTTTTTGCAATCTCAGTGGCTTGGTCACTCGTGGATTAGTGCTTTTCTATTGGAATAAAATAAATAATTTGGAGTCATTTCATTTGGGTTTTCCTTTAATTTTTCCAATTAAAATAAATAAAATTAAAATGGCGACTCTCTATCACATAAAGCGAAAATACAAATTTTAATTTTCCAAGAACTCACAGCGGGTTCCAGATTACGTGGAGTTTCTCCCGAATAGCATTTCGATTCCCTTAGCAGATAGGACCGATGCTCGGGCGAGGCTTCACAGTTGGCGACTCCGCTAGGAATAATTGAATCTTTTTCGAATAAAAGATAAAAGCGAATTACTTTTAGTAAAAAAAAAGTTTGGCTTTTAGTTCAAAATAATTGTTCATGCATCACTACATCTGGACTCCTTGTCCAAAACAATAGTTTCTTAAGAAAACAATGGATAGAAAGTAACATCGAGTGGGTAACCCTCCTTGGGTCTATTCGACGATAGTGAAATCATCTAACCTGCAATGTATCCTTTAAATCCTTTTTAAAGGTGTAACGAGTATGCACGTACCGTTGGACCCACGTGAGGCTCCTTGACTCACATGTGGTTAAAATATATAACTGCTCTAATGTGACCGGTACCCAATTCAAGCCACCTTTACCTTTTCATGTAATGAACCTAGGACCTAACCTTAGGTTGTATGTTCCATAAATTAAAACCCTTGCACATCTACATCTTCATCATGCATCCATATTGCACAATATGCATTCATTTTAAGTGGAGCCTTGAACCAAAGAAGGGTTAAACACTTTTGACCCAAATCACCTTCGCCCCACAAATCTTTATGTCCAATACATTTGGCACAATATACAACCCTAAGCCCAAAGCATTGGCCCATCCTACCTAAGGAAATTCTCAAAGCCCAATACCTTTGGCACAATATGTAATCCTAAGCCCAAGACCTTGGAAAATCCCCAAAACTCAATACATTTCGCCCATCATCCTCAAAGCCCAAAAAATAGTTGGCCCATAACATCATAACAGATCCTTTTTCCCTCAGAATCTATATACTATTTCCATATCCTCACCCGCCACTTACAGGGTTTCTTTTGGTTTTTTTTTTTTGCTTAAAGGTATCAATGGCTTACCCGGCTAACATGGCTGTTTTGACCACATTCATGACCAATCTCTTTCAAAAGCAAGAGGAGAATTTTTAAGCAATTCTAAATGCTCAACAAGCCCAATTTGAGAAATAAAGACAATCAATTATCGAAGAAGTAAGGGCCATGGTTAATCAAGCTAGCCTAAAATCGACTCACCCAAACACAGCTTTGGATCAGACCACCCCACCCCAAATCTAAATAGGGCTAACCCTAATCCAGTCTAAGTCCATACCTACACTACCTTTGTGCCAAGCACTTTTACCCACTCTAACCCTTCATTGCCCTTGAATCCTTTTCAAGATAAGGATGTGCTCTCCCATTCAGACACCAAACTGCTTATGGTGAAATTTGAAGCGATGGAGGAAGCCATCAAATCCTTAAAGCACAGCAATAACCTGATTGATGTGGACAACTTAGCCTTGTTCCCTGATGCTAAACTTTCACCCAAATTCAAAATGCCTGAACTTGAGAGATTTGATGGAACTACTTGCCCCAAGACCCATCTGATGATATATGTAGGGGCAATGCAACCTTTGGGACTTCACAACGAGCTCCTTGCGCAACTGTTCTAACAATCATTAACTGGTGCAGCATTGAGATGGTTCCTTTCACTAGACAAAAGCCATAAAATGACTTAGGATGATATCTATTAAGCCTTTATCAAGCAATATCATTACAATAGTGAAGTGGATGTCACTAGGTGTGATTTGGAAACCACCAAACAACTTCTGAATGAGTCCTTCTCCATGTTCTTTATAAGGTGGAGGACTAAAGCTGCTCAAATGGTAAACAGACCAACCGAACAAGAACAGGTGGACATCCTTGTCAAGAACCTACTCCCAGCTTATCAAGCCCATCTGCTAACCCAATATCTGCCCACCTTCAAAGCTTTGGTGGCAACTGCATCCAGGGTTGAAGATTACATCCTAATCGGATCATTTCAACCTGAATTCTTCACCACCAATCTAAATAGTGATGAAGAATCTGAACCCTATGACCTTTGAGGCTAAAACCGACATGCCTTGATATCATCTTCCTTTTCAAACTGAAGCTATGATTCCATGCATCTTCACCAAAGTGAAAAACAGACCCCACTTCACCTCACCTCACCTCACCTCACCTCTACCCAAGTAGCATGTTGAGGAGCTTAAGCTCAGTTGATCTGACCTATCTAAGATTGAGTCCAAGTCCAAATCCAAAATCGAGTCTGAGTCCATATTCAGAGCCCGAGTCTGAGTCCAAATCAAGTCAGAGTCCATGTTCAAAATCCAAATTCGAGTATGAGTTTGTCATTTATAAGTCCGAGTCTTTGTACTATATTCTCATTTTGCAATACAACATTGATATGAAATTCTCTATTCTTATCTTTCCCTTTCAAAAAAATAAAAAGAGAAAAAAATTAAAATCAAATCAATGAATTTTGGCAAGCATTTGCATTTTACCATGAAATCTACCATGATTTGAAAACAATCAAGACTTTAGGGATTCTTGTACCCACATCAGCAGCCGCTTCACCAGCTCCCAACCAAAGGATAGTCAATAAAAAACACCAAATGGTGATCTATTCAGTTAGAGCAAACAAAGCTAAAAGCAATCCAATAAAGTTACCCATTACACTTTTGGGTAATAAAAAACAGACACTTCAATAAGAGGCAATAATCTCAAAAAGGACCCGATGTCCCTACAAGATTTCTCTCTGGACAAAGATTCAATGAAATGGTCTAGACAATGGTCAAAACCCTAAGACGAAGGACAACAGTAACCCAAATCATGGTGGAATAATCTTTAAATGCTAAAATTCATTGATTAGCTTGCTAAGTTGAAAATCCAAAATGGCGACTTAGGCAAAAATTAGAGAAAGCTCGCTAAATTGAAAACTCGAAAGGGTGACTTAGGCAAAAATCAGACTAAGCTTGTCAAGTTGAAAACCCGAAAGGGCGGCTCGGGCAAAAGTTAGAGCTAAAAAGAAGAGAAAAATCATCCTGATCAAATCATTCTATTCCTTATGCCCTTTATTCCATATTAAAGGCATATCATCTTAAGTCATCATCTTCCGACTGATCCCTCATTAGAGACACGCCTTCCGAATCATCTTCTATTAAATCATTCATCACGTCTCTTAGCTCAAGCAGTTAAGTAACCCTTATCATTCATTAAGGGTAAATCCTTCAAATCATCTGTCATATCTCTTAGCTCAAGCAGCTAAGTAGCCCTTATCATTTCATTAGCGGCACATCCTTTAAAACACTTGTCACAAAAAGCTAAACAACTCTTATGTGTCATCATCCAAATCAATCCAGTGTCTTCTCAAGAGTCCCGTCACTCTAAAAGTCTATTCAAATCTCAGATAATAAGATAAGCCATGCTTATTTTCTCCATAAATTATGCTACAAAAGCAAAATCATACAACATCCCAAACACTTTCGAAAAGGTTTAACTTACTTTTTCAAACCCAAGTCTTCTTGGTAAGTTCTTATCTCCCAAAGGCAAAAGCCAACCACAAACCCAAGTCTCCTTGGTAAAATCTCATCTTACAAGGGTCGAGCCCACCAAAATTCCAAGTCTCTCAAGACTCATAATCCTTGAAGACCAGTTTCCTTGGCAAAGCTAAAGTCAAACCATGACTCCCGGAGCCTATCATCCTCAAGCTAATTAAAAGGGGATTGAACTAGTCAAAGCCCATCCTAAGCCTCCATGGCAAAACTTATCCATCCATCAAAGCTCATGATTCCTTAGCAAAACATACCATCCAAGCTCAAATCATATCATCACTGCAATCCAAGTCCTTTGGACAAGCAAATTCAAGTGGCAAAACCAACTGGTCAAAGTACTTCCGAAAGTCATATCCAGAAAATAGACTCTTAACATATGAGTCACACATAGACAACCCACAAGTCTTCACCTTTAAAAAGGCCATACCTGACTGAGCCTTTCAAGCATGATCTCCACCAAAGGCAAAACCCGACATAGCCTTCCAAGATAATCTTCCAGGCCAAACCTGACCTAGCCTTTCAAAGCATCACCTCCTCCAAGGCCAAAACCTGACCTTACCTTGACTTTCTCCTATGGCATAACCACTATCCCTCATCCTTCCAAAATGGGGGCACCCTCCTCTACAAAAATAATACTTTCATACCAAATTGACCATTCAAAAGGTTTAAGGTATCCAATTCATAAATTTTATGCATAGTCAGATGCATTTCATATTAAACAGATCACTAATCAGAGCTCCTGAAACAGAAAGGACCATCACCTTGTCCTACCAGAAAGGACCATCACCTTGTCCTTCTAGTAAGAACCATCACTTTGTCCTACAAAAAAAAAAAAAAACCATTACCTTGTCCTACCAGAAATGACCAATCCATCCAATCATCCCATCAGGCAGGATCATTTTCAGATCTTCAAAATTGACTATCAGATAGATCAATTTTGATGAAACCTATACCCAGACCGGGACCATCTTCAACACTTCCCAAAGATACCGGGGGGCACCTCCTTCCCCAAACCAATTAATACCTTAAAACCGAATAAGGTTTTTTCTCTTTCAAAATCAGACCCATTTTAAGACAGCCTTAGGATATTTTTCCCAAACAGACCAAAAATATATCTTTTTCCCAAATAAACCGGGAATATATCTTTTTCCCAAACAGTCCGGGAATATATCTTTTCCCAAACAAACCGGGAATATATCTTTTCCCAAACAGACTGAGAATATAATTTTTTATTCTCCCAAACAGACTGAGAATATAATTTTTTATTCTCCCAAACAGACAGGGAATACAAATTTTTCCCAAATATGTCTAAACACCGACCTATACATCACTTTTGTTCTATTTTCTCCATCCTTATCCCCCAAGTTCATTATCATCAGAATCGCCTTTTGAACAAAGCCAATTCTGATGAGGGGGCAAGTTGTGAACCCTTAAAATTGTACCCCCAAACAACTGGTTTTCAATTACAAACCCGTAGAATCAAACCAGGCCCAAATCGGATCAGGAACGGGTCGAAATAGACCAAAGTAGTACCAAAATTGGGTTAAACCTAAACCAAACTCGACCAAAACTGACCTAGACCAAGGTTCAAGTGGGCCAAGCTGGGGCCCATTTGGGCGGCATGAGATTCATGCCGACAGCATGTGCGATACCCAAATGGTGTCGGCTGCTCGCCGGCATGCCGCCGGTGCCGCCATCGCCTCCGGACTCCTTTCTTTCCCTATATATAGCCCTTCATTCCTTTGAAAGAGAAAAAAAGGGGGATAAGGATTTTAGAGGGAATTCACAATATTCTTTTCTATACCTAAAACTCTCTCGATTTCGATACACTGAAATCACCTTTTCCATATTCAAATCCTTCCAAGCTACCAAAATTATTTCAATTCAAAGTTGTTATTACAATTCCGAAGTTCCTAATTCCAAAGTGGAGCTTCGAAGCCAATTCCAAACTCGCCCCGTTCGTAAAAAAGCTAAGAAAAGCAAAGGTATAATCCCTTTCTCTTGCATTTTAAAATTCTAAATTTAGAACTAGAATTTATCATCTTGCTACACCTTATTTTGATCTAAAACCAAAAAGATCTAAATCTTATTAATTTAAAATCTGAATTAAATTAATAAACTAAAACCTCTTTTGAGTAAACCCCTACTTCGCAAGAAGGAAGAACTGCGTGGGGTATGATTCTCATTCAAAGGGATACGCAGTCATGCTAATCTTTAAGGCATCAACTCCAAAATATTTTAAATAATATTTTCCCCTTTCTATTATTTTATTGCTTTATATATGTTCTTTATCCTTTATTAATTGAGAAATATGTGTTTTCCCTAGTACCCATAAGGGCTAAAGGAAGGATCCTCTCTTATTTTTGCTTTTAATTCATCTCTATAACTGTCATTCATATAATGTTTGTATCATTTACAATTGTCCATTCATCATTTTTTATTCCTATTCATGCATATGTAAAGTTATTTTGTACCTAAGCTAAACTTAAGAAATTAAAATGTTTATTACCAAAACCTAGTCCCCGAGCCTACTTTGATCACTCGTGGATTAGTGATTTTCCATTGGAATAAAATAAATAATTTGGAGTCATTTCATGTGGGTTTTCCTTTAATTTTCCCAATTAAAATAAATAAAATTAAAGTGGCAACTCCCTATCACATAAAGCGAAAATACAAATTTCAATTTTCCAAGAACTCACAACGGGTTCCAGATTGCGTGGAGTTTCTCCTGAAGAGCATTTCAATTCCTTTAGCGGATCAGACCGGTGCTCGGGCGAGGCCTCACAATGATCCGTCTTGATTAATGGAATTCGAATTTATAATCCTCGTAATTCAAAATTCGGATTGATGATCCGTCTTTATTAATAGAATTCGGATTGATGATCTGTCTTAATTAATGGAATTTGGATTGATGATCTGTCTTAATTCGGGAGCTCTGATTAGCAACATGTTTAGTGTGAAATGCATCTGAATATGCAAAAATTATGAATTGGATACCTTAAACCTATGAAGGGTCAATTTGGTATGAGAGTGCTGATCTTTTGGGAGAGAATGTGCCCCATTTAGGAAGGATGAGGAAAAGTGGCTCGGTTTTTCGACTTTAGAAGGAAGTCATGGCTAGGTTAGGTTTGACTTGGAAGGTTATCTTGGAAGGCTTCATCAGGTTTTGGCTTTAAAGGAGATTAGGTAGGAAAGACTCGATTAGGTTTAGCTTGGGAGAAGATTAGGTAGGAAAGCTCGGTTGGATTTGGCCTTGAAGGAGGATTAGGTGGGAAGGCTCCGTTAGATTTGGCCTTGGAGAAGGTTATACTTGGAAGGTTTGGTTAGATTTGGCCTTGGAGAAGATTAAATAGGAGGGATCGGTTAGATTTGACTTTGGAGAAAACTAGGTAGGAAGGCTTGGTCAGGTTTAGCCTTTTTAAAGGTGAAGATTATGGGTTAGCTTTATGTGACCCATCTATTAAGAGTCTGTCCTAGACATAGCTTTTGGAGGTGATTTGACCAGTTAGTTTGCCCTTTGATTTTGCTTGTCCAAAGGACTTGGACTTTAGGGATGATATGGCTTTGCCAAAGAGGCTTGGATCTGGAAGGATAGTATGATTTGCCAAGGAGGCTCAAACTTGGAAGGATGGCATGATTTTGCCAAGAAGGCTCAAACTTGGAAGGATGGTATGATTTGCTAAAGAAGCATGGGATGAGCTTTGACTGGTTCAGACCATTTTTAATCAGTGATGAGTGCATATTTAATTAGATTTTATCCATTGTTCTTACTATGTTTTATCATTAAATTGGGTTTAATTTGTTTGTTAAGTGTGTTACCATAATAGTTTGAGGGATTAAGCTGATTTAGAGACCATTGGATCAATTTGTTTGGAAATTTCAAATCTAAGGAGCAAATTTGGCAAATTTTGGGTAAAGAATCAAAGACATAGTAGCCAACACGCCTTTGTACCTGCCCCTATACCTGGGTGTATTGCAGTCCACGTAGGAAGGCAGACGCCTACACGCCCTAGTACAAGGGCGTGTAGATGAGAATTTACATATTTAAAAGACATTTTTAAGAGAAAGAAAAGGGATCTTTTTGATTCTTTTGAAGGGTTGTCTATACCTAGAGAACTTTTGGAGAAAGAAGAGATAGATCACAGCCAAAATCAAGGTGAAGAATAAGATTCAAGTGGATTTGAAGGGGTGATTCAAGATCAAAAAGAGGATTCTCAAGAACTTTTATATGGATTGTTTGAGATTTCTTTACCTTTTTTCTTATTCATTATTCTTTTAGATTTACCATGAACTAAACTCTATTTATCTAGATGGGATGAACCCTAGTTTTGATTATATGGATTGAATGATTAAGTTTTCAATCAAATCATCTTTGAGTTGAGTTATATTCATGATTTATAATGATAAAATTTGATTAACAATTATTAGCTTGTTGATTTGATACTTGATTTCTTATTAAGATGTAAAGATACCCTTGATCTGATCTGATCACTCATGAATATTGGGGATTGCTTGGGACACTAGAGATAGGTTTACAAAATCCTTTGGCTCTAATTCCTTGATCTTAATGCTTTGTTTAACCAATTGAATATGAAGAGATTCTATTTGATTTGCTTAGGGAATAGGGAATTAATTCACTTGAGAAAGGTTTAATTCAAATTTTAGGATTGTTAACTTGATTCATTGTTCGATTTGATTGATCTCATTATTCATGAAATACATGAGGAACTAGGGGGAGTTTCCATCTAGATATCTGATTCATTAATTAATTTTCTTTGATTTTGCCAATTTACTACAATTAATTAATATCATTTAATTTTCAGTTTAATTTAATT
>CATKHJ010038537.1:0-10186 GCA_949750685.1 Vernicia montana | reverse complement strand
TATATATATATATACATACAATAAATATAGATGCATGGAAACAGGTAAATATATTAGAAAGTATCACTCACAGACTGGATGAATACCAAACCAGCTCTCTATACGGAGCGTCTACTAGAATTCACTTGAAACACCTCAACTGGACAACAAATGAAGATCATCAGATCACTGACTAACCAACTAAGACGTACCTAACAATTCTAAAGATTCTACCAAAATTTCGACAGAGTTTCCTCTAAAACTACAACTTAACACCATTGAGACACAAGATTAAACACTTCAAATCTGCCATTAAGGCTCACAATAATTAATCATAGATCAACGACCCCTCCTGGGTCTCCAACTCAAAAATCATCAAAATAATTTCAATATATCAATTAGCTAAAAAAAAATCAATCTTACATAATTATCATCATTATTCAATCTACTAACGCAAGCATATATATACAGAAGATTACTATTAATATACTCATAACATTATTAAAAATAATTTACTTAAAAGATCATTTTATTTGAAAAGGTCATCGACAATTAAAAATATTAAAAGAATTATATATATACATAATTATAAACCCTTTAATATCAATTTAATTCTTTAAAATCATTTTCATGCATTTAACAATTTGGATACTAAAATTTACATTCTTATGCAAAGGAAACATTTATAACTTTAATTATTTAATATATCATTTTAAATTTAAATTAAAACAATATATAAATCTCGTATAAATAAATTCATAAAAATTATTATTCAAAGAACTACATATTGCTTTAAAACAAATTAAATCTTATTCATAATATAAATTCATGAAAATTTATATAAATCTCAAATTCGTTAATTAATTTAAGGAACATAAATTTAACTCATAATTATATAATTACTTTAATAAATTTTCACTTATTAACAATTTACATATAATTAAAAGGAAATTATGAATAATATAAATTCAACTCAATTAAATACATAAACCTAAATACATATAAATACATGCAAAACAATCATTTCTGGCATTTAAAACACTGAAATTAATCGATAGAATAGCGTTCTAGATTTACCGGAGTCGAATTCTCGTAAACTAACTTCGGAATCGTGACGTACACATGAAATGTAGCTCACTGGAACTTCTGGATCGCCAACGGCGCATGGGGTCCACTCGCTAGTGACCGGCTGGCGACGCGCCGCAGCCGATGGTGGTGGATGGAGGCGCCGCTATACCATATTGTAGAACATGAGTCGCTGATTCCAGAAATGCCGGCGGAGTCGCTTCAATTTCTCTAGATTCGCCGAAAAATGCCTCGAAAGGCGAAGAGGTTGAAATCTTATCTCTTCGATTTCGGTGGCTACCGACGTCCCCACCGGTCAAGGTGGGTACCAAAATGCTCCTGGGTTCATAAACTTCAAATTAGTACAAAGATTGCTTGGAATGGTGGCCGAGATCGACTGGAATCGTGGTTGGCAATTCGGCGGCGGAGAGGCATTCAAATGGCTTTGGGCGGCTCGTGAGCCTCAGTCCGTCGTCCTTTCTAGTCGATTCTTGTCCCCTTGTGACTGCCGGTGGATGAGGAATGCGATGGTGGTGGCTTGGGGCAGTGGATCGACACCTAGTTTTCTCTCTCTCTCTGTGCCCGATTGCCCATTCTCACCCAAAATTTTGATTGGTCCCTTTCGGACCAATAATAATTTCAACTTCAATTATCAATAATAAAAATCAATAATTTTCTTGAATTACGAAAATAATTCTTTAAATTAAAATAACAATCTGAAATAATATTTTAAATTATAATAATCCAATAATTTTGGTTAAAAATGAAAATTTTAAATACCAACGTAATACATATAATTAAATAATTGTATTTCCATACACAATAAGATTTTTAAAATAAAATATAAATTCAGGTTGTTACACTCTTCCCTCCTTAAGAAAATTCGTCTTCGAATTTTCAAACCAAAATAGGTACTACACACTCAAGCCAGACTTCCCTACTATGCTTCCACTGCACACTCTAATACGCTACCTAAAACCACCACTAACACTCGCAGAATAACTAATCTATAAATTTCTAAATTCTACAGTTCATGCTAACTCCCATTAAGTAACCATTTCAGACCTAACCTTCATTTGGACGAGGTTTACTGATTGGCCAGATCATTACCCTACAATCCAATGAGGTTACGTTTGAAAATGGTACAAGCTAAAACTATTAAGAAATCAAACTAATAACACTAGGTTAACTTATACAATACTCATAGCACACTTACTTACTAGGGACTTAACTACACAGAACTAAAACTGAATAGTTACTTTTCATCTCTTACTAACTTTAAAATCAATCACCCACTAAAAAAAAAAAAAAAGTTTGATTACGCTCGACTACTATAGTGCATCCACAACTCATTTACAAAGAGCACTTCTCATACTATAACTATTATCATTAACATCAATTCCAAAATAGAATAACACAAAACACATTTCTTATTTCATCACACACATATGGAGGCAATGTCTCTAGTCCCGTTCTCTGCCTCATAACGACCTTCAAATACTAACACAACAGAGTTTTAAGGAAAAAGGAAATCAACAACAAGATGAAAGAAAGAACATCAACATCACTCTTTCACCCTAACGGACTCAGAAGTCTTAAAGTAGAAACATTATATTATGACGGCAACAAGCATCTTGGGTTGTCACTTGTTGATAGGCTCATGCGAAAGAGATAAGTTCATTATATCTTTATCATCATCATAAAAGTCTTGATTAGTCGTCTCATCAAATTCATAATGGTCTTGGGAATAATCCACAAGATGAGTCCAGAGGTGATGGCAAGGATCAAATTTATCATTAGTTAACATCATAGTCTGAAACTCATCCCTTGGGTGGAAACCCTCGAGATGATTCTCCTCCCAGTTCTTCTTATCAGCATGGATATTCCTACAATACTCAACAGGGAATGCCCACCAAGGGGCATCAGCTTCTTCTAAAGGCCATAGCTTGCGTGGAGCAATATTATTCTTACCACACATAAAGTGTTCAAAACTTATAAATTCATCATGATGGTCAAATAAGTCTCTACAGAGCGAGAATGAATAAGATTTGTAAACAGAGACTTGAGGGGAAACAGTTAATTGAGTTTCTGAAGTGCGATCATCTACTGTTGTATAAGGACAATGGAATACAATTATAGACCAGAGTGTTGGTGCCGTTGTCCAAAGTGAATTACCCATTTTTGAAAGAAGGAAATCCTCCCATTGGTCAAGAGATTTGAACCATCGCAGGAAGGTAACTAGATGAGGATTATCTCTGCTATTGCCTTTCAAATATATGATATACTTGAGAAAATAAAAAGGCTAAATTTCCACAGCAATGTGATAGAGGTGAAGAAAGTACCATAGAAAGCAAAGAAATTCCTTTGGCCACTGCCAAAATGAGTTTATGGTGAAATCTATGAAAGCATAAATCCAAAGGAAATGATACTCAGGATGGATTGCTAGCTCTCGGATTAACTGAGGTCTATGATTTCTGATGAGATGAGATTGATATTAAAAAATTTTCTCAGTGACTAGGTTTTGGAGAGCTCTTTGTGAAATGTCAGCTCGAATTTCAGGAGGGAGACCTTCATAAAGGAAAGGATTAGGACCAGAAGAAGACGATACAGAGGATGCCATGAAACTCAAAGGAACAGTTTAAAGAAAAGTAGTTACTAGATTGAGAGAGATTTTTCAATCCTCGAGAGGAAATTAGAAACTAGACTGCGATTTTTGATTGATACATCCTTCCTCAATTTATACTTGTTTAATTATCCCTTCAAATAAAAATAATTAAGGTCACGACAAAAACCATTTCTAGAAAACTTATCACTCTGCAACAAACAATGCATCATGATTGCAAGGTGGATATAATCGATGAAAATAGTTGTACAACTATAGTTCACTCCTCTACCCAAAGTCGAAAACTATTCATTTGCATGCGTCTGAAAAGGTTGAGTTGGGTCAAGAAATGATCAGAAGAAAAATGAGTTATAACTTATCCTATCATCAGACAATAGTATTCTTTCATAATAATGAACTGACAATAGAGAAAATTTTCAATCAAAGAACTTCAATAATTCAAGGAAAGCAAGTACATCATTGATATTTTCATCTTAATACATTTCCCAATAAGGTGATTTTTTATCTTATCAGACACGGCTTCTGAGACTGACAACTGTACAGCATGTGATTTATAAAAGATGCAGGTCGAATAAATAGTAATAATAGCTTACCTCAGCAGTTAATTAAAACAACGCACAATTATACAAAGGGTTTCATAATCACAATTTATTTACACAACTTGCTCAATTAAATTTAGAGAAATTTCACATATCTTAATAATTAATTGCATAAACATATGTAGTCACAAGTAGACACTGACTACGGACAACGTTGAATCGAAAGAAAACGAGACTCAAAAAGACGAGAGGGAATCCTATACTCCGCATGTCGCAAAACCTAGACCATCTAAGACTTACACAACTCTACTTTTGTTTAAGGTCGCAAGACCTTTACTCTAATACTAACTTTGTCACGACCCGACTTTAGGGGCACGTGACCGGCACTAGGGCACGGGAAAGCTTAAGGCTTGTATAACCCATAGTCAGCCTGACATGTCTAATCAACATAGAACATACCAGGGAATCATAACTCATGGGCTAAGGCCCCACTTGCCAACAAAACCTGTACCCAACATCATAATAAATCCATTCAAGTCATACATCACAAATATCATCAAGTTTCTGTTTAGCAGAGTATCTCATCATACCATAATACGGATAAACAGGTACCAACCAGCAGTGTTAATACAGATACAAGATCAATCTACTGTAATTGCGGAATCTAGAATTATAATATTATACATAACCACAAATTAATATAAAATTCACTGCCGGAGGAGATGGCAGGGAAACTCAACAATAATAACGACAGTAAGGCTCATCCTGCAACCTGAAAAAAATAGGGAGACAGGGTTGAGCACCTCAACTCAGTGAATGATACTAACTAATATACAAACCTGGTGCTCTAAGATCAATCTAGTATTAGTGCTCATGCAACGTGCCATACATACAAATAATCATATAATCATACAAGGATGAGAATCAGTCCACAAGAACTACATGAAACCTCATATAGGGAGCTGATCCACCTGTCCTGGCTCTCTGTAACCAAGTACTGTCTCTTAAAATCTAATAAATAAGGTCACAGCCGTCCCTGGCCTAAACCATGCAGCGCTGACCCGACTGGCAGCAGCGCTGAGCGCTGAGCAAGCCCGCAGCTGTCATACACCACTCATAGCTCATCAATCACAATCATCATCACATCATAATCATAATCCTAAGTGGTCCTTATGTCATCCCAACCCCATCCAACATCCACAAGTAATATGCAACACAGATTTGATGAAGCATTCACATACATATGTCAAATGTTCAATTAATATTCATAATACATAATTATTATTATATATATATATATATATATATATATATATATATATATATATATATATATATATGTATGAACAGGTAAATATATTAGAAAGTATTACTCACAGACTGGATGAATATCAAATCAGCTCTCCACATGGAGCATCTACTAGAAGTAACCTGAAACACCTCAACTGGACGACAAATGAAGATCATCAGATCACTGACTAACCAACTAAGACGTACCTAACAATTCTAAAGATTCTACCAAAATTTCGATAGAATTTCCTCTAAAACTACAACTTAACACCATTGAGACACAAGAATTAAACACTTCAAATCTGCCATTAAGGCTCATAATGATCAATCACAGATCAACGACCCCTCCTGCGTCTCCAACTAAAAAATCATCAAAATAATTTCAATATATCAATTAGCTAAAAAAAATCAATCCTACATAATTATCATCATTATTCAATCCGCTAACACAAACATATATATATACAGAAGATTACTATTAATATACTCATAACATTATTAAAAATAATTTACTTAAAAGATCATTTTATTTGAAAAGGTCATCGACAATTAAAACTATTAAAAGAATTATATATATTCATAATTATAAACCCTTTAATATTAATTTAATTTCTTTAAAATCATTTTCATGCATTTAACAATTTGGATACTAAAATTTACATTCTTATGCAAAGGAAATATTTATAACTTTAATTATTTAATATATCATTTTAAATTTAAATTAAAACAATATATAAATCTCGTATAAATAAATTCATAAAAATTACTATTCAAAGAACTACATATTGCTTTAAAATAAATTAAATCTTATTCATAATATAAATTCATGAAAATTTATATAAATCTCAAATTCATTAATTAATTTAAAGAACATAAATTTAACTCATAATTATATAATTACTTTAATAAATTTTCACTTATTAACAATTTACCATATAATTAAAAGGAAATTATGAATAATATAAATTCAACTCAATTAAATACATAAATTATCATATTTAATTGAAATCATTAATTTAAACCTAAATACATATAAATACATGCAAAACAATCATTTCTGACATTTAAAACACTGAAATAAATCGATAGAATAGCGTTCTAGATTTACTAGAGTCGAATTCTCGCAAACTAACTTCGAAATCGCGACGTACGTACGAAATGTAGCTCACTGGAACTTTTGGATCACTAGTAGCGTGTGGGGTCCACTCACTGGTGACCGGCCGGCGACGCACCGCCGCCGATGGTGGCGGATGGAGGCGCCGCTCATACCATCTTATAGATTGTGAGTCATTGATTCCAGAAATGCCGGCGGTGCCGCTTCACTTTCTTTAGATTTGCCGAAAAATGCCTCGAAAGGCAAGGAGGCCGAAATCTTCTCTCTTTGATTCCGGCGGCTACTGACGTCCCTATCGATCGAGGTGGGTACCAAAATGCTCTAGGGCTCACAAACTTCAAATCGGTACAAAGATTGCTCGGAATGGTGGCCGGGATCAGCTGGAATCATAGCTGGCAGGTTCGGCAGCGGAGGGGCGTTCTAATGGCTTTGGGCGGCGTATGAGCCTCAGTCCGTCGTCCTTTCTAGTTTATTCTTGCCCCCTTGTGATTGCCTGTGGATAAGGAATGCGGTGGTGGTGGCGGCCGAAGGCGGTAGATCGACACCCAGTTTTCTCTCTCTCTCTCTGCCCGATTGCCCATTCTCACCCAAAATTCTGATTAGTCCCTTTTGGACTAATCAGGCAGCAAGATTAATAACCTTTTTTTTCTTATAATAATAATAATAATTTCAACTTCAATTATCAATAATAAAAATCAATAATTTTCTTGAATTACAAAAATAATTCTTTAAATTAAAATAGCAATTTGAAATAATATTTTAAATTATAATAATCTAACAATTTTAGTTAAAAATGAAAATTTTAAATACCAACGTAATACATATAATTAAATAATTATATTTTCATAAAAAAATAAAATTTTTAACATAAAATAAAAATTCAGGTTGTTACAACCAAAGAAAAACAATATGTATATTTCTATCATTATTTTTTGGAAATTCATTTGCTAATTCTCAGAAATAAGAACACATAACACAAATCCATCGAAAAAAGTATAAGATATTACCCCGATGCAAAAATCGCTAATGGACAGAGAATGAAAGAGCTCAGTCAAGATTTTCAAAATCGTGTTTCAATGAATCAGACCCGGTTGAGAATGGTATAATCCATCCTCCAGAACTGAAGCCAAACACACAAACGAAATAAATCGAGCTGTGATTTCCAATGGTAGTGATTTTGGGTGAGGGTTGAGTGGAGGAGAGGGTTTCGGTTAGATTCGCAGCGACGGTGAGGGAGTTGTGAGTGAGGTTTCTGAGATTAACGGGTCTGTGAGAGAGGGAGCTGGGATCGATTTCATAAAGGCGGTGTGTGGGTCGGTGAGAGTCAGTCTGTGATGGGTTAAGTCGCCGATAGGAGATGGGGGTTTGGGTGAGCTGATAGTGGATGAGCTGTGATCTGTGGGTGAGGGTCGGTGACTGAGAGATCGAGATGGTGAGATGGAGAGAGGGACTGGGTCGGTCTTGAGAGAGGTCGGTGAGAGAGTTTTTGGGTGTGTAGAGAGTTGTTTGAGGGTCGGTGTGCTTGGGTGATGTGTGTGTGTGTGTGTTCTTGAGAGAGGGGTGAGGGGTCTTGGTGGCTGTATGAGAGAGTGGAGAAAGATGGAGAGATCGTGAAGCAGAGATTGAGTTGATGAGAGCTATTGGTGAGATGATGGCGAGTCTGTGAGAGAGAATCAAAGTTGGGTTTTTTGGGATTTTTCGATGGAGCTGTGATGGTTTCCGGGCTGTGGTTTTTAGAGGGTGATGAGGGAGAGATCAGATGGAGAAGGAGCTGTGATTGAAGGGATCCATCTGGGTTTTTTGTTTTTTTGGGTGAGGGTCGGGTCTAGGTGAGAGAGTCAGAGGGAGCTAAGAGTGGGTTGTTGTGGTGGTCGAGAGGGTAAGAGGGAGCTGAGAGTGGCTGGGGTTGTGATAGAGAGATAAGGTGAGAGCGAGAGAGAGAGAGAGAGAGGTGTGAGAGAGAAAAGGTTCTGTGTGTGTGTGAGCGAAAGTGAGAAAGAGAAGGAGAGGGTCGGTTTTTTGACATATTTTTTTTTTCTTTTTTAATTTAATTGTTTTTCCCTTTTTTTTTTTCTTTTTTCTTTTCCTTTTTTTTAAATATTAAGAAAATAAAAAAAATCCCTTAATTCATGAAAAAATAATTTTTTAATTATATATTTCCAAAATTTAATTTTAACACTTTAGTTTATATAAAAAATATAATTTTACTTTCTAAAACTAAAATTGAAAAATATGTAAATTTTAAATCCTATTCTAAGATAAAAATTAAAGAAAAACTTGAAAATCATAAAACTTTGCTAAAATTAAAATAATCATTTAATTTACTAATTTATTTTAAAAAAAATTTAGGAATTTACTGGTCAAAATACAGTGTCTACAGTTGTAATAATTGAAAATTTCAATTTTTAAACAAATCTTTATTTTTTTTGAAATTTCCTACCTTTTTTTTAAATAATTAAAATTGTCTGGACAAAATATAGTGTCTACAGTTGTCTCTCTTTATAATTTTTCTAAATTGAAAAGTGAAACTTTCAAGTCAGAAAAACAAGTAAAGAATAAAAGACATGTATTTTGGCCAGTTGAATTAATTGATGACATAAAATCAAATTAAATTGCAAAAAATTAAATTTGAATTAATTGCATAAAAATTAAATTCGAATCAATTAATGACATGAAAATTAAATTTGAATCAATGGCATAAAATTAAAAATTTGAATCAATAAATGGCATGAAAATTAAATTTAAATCAATGACATAAAAATTAAATTACAGAAAAATAAACTTGGATCAATGACATAAAAATTAAATTTGAACCAATGGCATGAAAATTAAATTTGAATCAATCAATGGTATGAAAATTAATTTGAATCAACGGCAAGAAAATAGATTTGAATCAATGATATAAAAATTAAATTTAAATCAATCAATGACATTAAATTGCAAAAAATTAAACTTAAATCAATGGTATAAAAATTAAATTTGAATCAATCAATGTTATGAAAATTAAATTTGAATCCATGGTATAAAAATTAAATTTGAATAAATGACAGGAAAATTAAATTTGAATCAATGGCATGAAAATTAAATTTGAATCAATGGCATAAACATTAAATTTGAATCAATGACATGAAAATTAAATTTGAATCAATCAATTGCATGAAAATTAAATATGAATCAATGGCATAAAAAATTAAATTTGAATCAATGGCATGAAAATTAAATTTGAATCAATTAATAGTATGAAAATTAAACTTAAATCAATGACATAAAAATTAAATTGCAGAAAATTAAACTTGAATCAATGGCATAAAAATTAAATTTGAATCAATGACATGAAAATTAAATTTGAATCAATCAATGGTATGAAAATTAAATTTGAATCAATGGCATAAAATTAAATTTGAATCAATGGCATGAAAATTAAATTTGAATCAATTAATAGTGTAATACCCTAGCCTTATAATCAAATTGATTGCATGAGTATTGGATTCGATTGATTCTTTATGATGATATTGAATGTGAATTGAATGAGTATATGTTTATATGAATAAGAATATGTGATTAGTGTGCATATGG
>CATKHJ010038532.1:0-14932 GCA_949750685.1 Vernicia montana | reverse complement strand
AAATGAAGATGATAATAAAAGTTTTGTCCTTAATTCTACACCATATGTACCATATCAAAAAGAGTATCACTTTGAGGAAGTGGAGAAAAAGAAGTCACATCCACCATCATCAATTGAGCATTCACCAACTCTTGAGTCAACACCATTACCGTCATATCTCAATTTCTTAAGAAAATTTAGAGCAAGAAAAAGAGATCGTTGGAAAGCTTTTGGAATTTATGAGCCTTTATGTAATTTATTGAATAATTCTCGTCTGAAATTTTTTCCATGTAGGCTCAAATCAAGATGGTCATCCAAGTTGGCGAAATTTCACCCTTGTGTAACTATAGGGATGTTATACTTTGTGTATTATTCTCCTTGATGAAAACCTAACTATAGTCAAGCTAAAGACTATAAATTAAGAGCTTTTGGGAGGCAACCCAAATTTCAAACTTCTTTACTCCTTTTAAATTTTATGTTTTTTCTTTTCTTAATTACTTGTTTCCTTTTATTTTAGTCTTTGTGAGATTTGTAGAAAAATTGGGGAGGTAAAGAAAAGTACTTCTCAAGCATCCCAGTGAGACAACTGAAGAAGTTAGGCTGGTGACTATAAACCAAACACTTATTGGGAGACAACCTAAACTTTCTTTTTTATTTGATTTCCTTTTGTTTATTTGTTTGTTAAATTTCTCTTTCATTTTCTTAACTAATCAATTAGATATGGAAGTCACTCTTGCAACACTCAAAAATAGTTTTCCAACTCTTCCGCAAGCTGCACTCAGGAAAATTTACATATGCAAATTGGAAAGAATGAAGACATTTAGGTGTCTGGATTTTCCCCGAGCATATCCGGTGGATTATTGAAGCCAAGGTACAACTAGTAGAAGAGTTTGATGAATCTTTTGTTAAACATTTACTAGGAATGGGAAGAAATTCTTACTCGAAGAAGAGGAAAGCTAAGAGAATGAGAGTCTACTACAAATGCGCGAGATAGAATTGTAACACACGTTGTAGAATCATTGGATATGAGTCCATAAATCGAGAAGACAAAATTGAATTCATAAAGGATGGGCTGAGTAAGTAGTCTCTAGACAATATCCTACTGACTCTTAAGACGCATCCTCGTGGACTAGTCCAACATGTTCTTTTAGATTTATGGAACTTATTCAAAGAAGAGCAATAACGCTACAATTTTGGGGATCTAACGTTAAAAGACCATGTTTGCCAGTTAATAAGAAAACTGGATGGGCAGCCTATCCTCGACTCATAAAAGGCATTCAAGCCATTACTGGACGTAAAACCAGAGGAAGATATGAGCCACAATCATAAATACTGTTTACAATCAGGTGTATCACTAACTTTTTGATTTTTCATTGTATTATTTTTCTGCATTCCACAATTACTTTTTGAATTTTCTGCATGACCTCAATCTCTATATAGTGATTAACTTTTGACTTTTCATTATATTATTTTTTCGCATCCCACAGTTACTTTTTGAATTTTCTGCACGAATCTCTAACTTTTGATTTTTTTTTTTTAGATTTTTTTACTTTCGATAGCTTTTTTTTCATGTTTTCTTTTTGACATTTGTACATGTAATACCCCGAACATTCATGTATTAACTTTTAATTGATGATATGAATGAATTACAAGTATGATATCATGTATATTGATGAACTATATTGATTGGAGTTGAGTATTAGACTTAGAAATTGGAAATGCATGTAATGGAACTGCAGAGTGTAATTCGCGAGCGCTACATGGATGTCGCGACCGCGACCGTGGGCGCGACACCCACCGCGAACTCTTCTGTCTGATTTTGGCAATTTGACTTAATGAGAATTGCGACCGCAATAGGGCAATAGCGACCGTAATATTCCTATAAACAGTCACTTGAACAGTAATCTCTCGTGACTACTACTTGTCATTGCGAGTGCGATTGGAGAATAGCGACTGCGACATGTATGTCGCGAGCACGACTCATGTCGGGGACAGAATCGGGAAACAACCTTATTTAAAGACTTTCAGCCCCTAATTTCATTTCACCTGATTTTCTAAAGCTTCTAAACCCAAATTCTCTCAAATTTCTCTCCATATACCTTCATTAATGATAAAAGAATATCATTTATTGCATAGTTAAGAGGATCTAGGGTTGTTGGATCCATTTTCTCTCTTCAATTGTTCAAGCATTTAAGTGGAGGTAAGTTAGGGTTTGTTCAATTCCTTTCAATTCCTTCCATTGGGCTTAAGATTAGGGTGAGGTTAAGTTAATCTAGCATCATTAGTATTATTATATGATTTAAGTTGATAGATTATTGAATTGTAGTTATTTTCTATTGGGTTCTATAGATTCTCATGGAGATTCAAGAGGAGAAGGTGATTGTGGAGATGCCCATCACTTTTGCTTATTGTGAAGAGTGATATCAAGTTATTTTGGGATTTTCATTGATTGAGGTGAGTAATTATTATACTATTATGGTTGTGTTTGACCCCTAAGGCATAAATGCCAAATTCTTTCATGACCACCGAATTGATTGTTGATAATTGTTAATTGAATTACCCTTTGTGATATCCCATTTCATTGTATATATGAACCCAAATGATAATTCTTCTTGATATTGAATTGAAACCATGTTTATTGATCCATTGAATAAACTATGTTCATTGATTTCTATTGTACACCCTATATGATTTTGAACCAAAAATAGAAATCCCTTATTCTGATTTGGGGTAAAATACCAGGCATTGTGCACAGTGTACTCCGGTGGATAGAGTAAAGTATCCATGCCTAGCTAAGGAGGACTAGTTGCCTTAGCCGTAAGATCTAATCAATCTTATGTAGAGATGAAGGTATGCTCCAATAAGATGAGCTTTTACTTCGATATTGATATGATATGATGAGTAAGTTCTATGCCTCAATTCTTGGTAATGCCTTTGAGCATAATACCATTGATATGAAGAACGTTAAGACATAGTTACTTGATACTCTTACTGTACTGATATGATTCTACAGAATATGATATGTTATTTGTTATTGCCTCCAATTGATTGATATTATTGAAACGATTGGATATTGAATTTGATCCAAATGATTGTTGATATTGAACCTATTGTTTACTGTTTTTGAATCCAATCGTTTGTTATTGTTGAACCAATTGGTAATTGTAATTGATTGAAGAACCATGAACTGTTATTGTAAACCGACCTTGAATCACCAAGCTCCACAAGTTATATAGTATAATCTTTACTCACTGCGTTATCTCATTATCGATTCTATTTTTTCAAGTGAGCTAGTATTTATCGTTTAAGTTTCCAAGGTCTTCTCCTTCTCCTGTCCTCAGAAACTCAATTGATTAATGTAATAGCTCAATTCCTTATATTTAAATTGTATAGATGATGATGATGTAAACATTTAGATGCTTTATGGTAAATGAAATGAATAGCATATTGTATTGGATCTTATTCCTTTAGGTCTATAAGACATTAATATATTGTATGATAATATTATATTTGAATTAAGAATGTTATTGATGTGGATTGGAATGGTTGTTGGTTTAGATCTTGGGAGATGGAATGTGATTGGATTACATGTGATAGGATAATTGATTGGTAAGGTTCCTACGGATTTTCGGTGGCCTTATGCCTACCCATGCCCTAGGATCATCGCGGCTCGAGAGTCGGGTCTTGACAAGGTTGGTATCAGAGCAAAAGCTAAAGTCTAGAATAGACTTTAATAGGTTATATGAGTTGTATAGAATAAGTAATACCATGAAGCATAGGAAATTCCTTATTGTCAATTGAAGTCATCATTTATGTGTGAATCTACGTTATCCTTATATTTTAAGAAATCTTATATGAGTTACATGTTATCGTATAGATGCCACCAAGAAGAGGACGCCCTCCTCTTCGTAGGGGACCTTAACGCCCCGGAAGGAGAGCGGCATCCGATGCTGCATCTATTCATGAAGAACCGCCTAGGAATAGGTGAAGGGTACAAAATGATGAAGATGATTATGTGTCACTTCCTCAAGTGGATCCTATTGAACACTTGAGGCAAGAGATAAGAGAGTTGAGGGAGGAAAACCAAGCATTGAGAGAAGCTCAACAAACTCCTCCATCACCTCCTCTTAGAGAACCGCCGGTACCAAGAAAGGCTAGAGTGCCTCCACTTCCATAAGTCCCTATGTATGATAGGAGGGAGAGAAGAGTAATTGATGAAGGTGGGATTTCTATACAAGACTTTAAGAGATTGAAGCCTCCAGAATTCAAGGGTGAGGAAGGTGAAGAACCCCAAAAATTCCTTGACAAAATAGACAAATTGGTTTGACGATTACCTTATTCTGATGCAAAGGTAAGTGAGTTAGTGGGTCTTCAACTTGAGATAGATGCATGGGATTGGTATGCTAAGGATGTTAAGGAGAGGTTGTATGGCAATAATCCTCCTACATGGGCTATCTTCAAGCTGGAATTCATGGATCAATTCTTAGTAGAAGGGGAGAGACAAAACCGGGCTCTACAGTTTGAGTAGATGAGACAAAAATCGAGGATGTGTGTTTCGGAATATGCTAGGGAGTTCAATCGCCTTAGCAAATTTGCTCCCTATATAGTCCCTACAGAAGCTAGCCGAGTGGAGAGATTCAGGATGGGACTGATAGCTCCCTTGTATAATGCTTTTCTCTCTGTGAATTTCCCATCTTTGGCCAAGTTGATTGATAAGGCCAAATTGATGGAGGCAAGGCATAAGACCGAGAGAACGGCTAGAGCAGAAAGAGACCAGAGGCACAAGAATAAGAGTAAGGGGCAAGATAATCAAGGCAGAGGAAAGGAAAATAATACATATATGCAAGCTACTGAGATTCAAGCACCTTCTTCAGTACAAAGCCAGTCTAGAGGGGGAGGCCAAGGTAGAGGCCAAACCCGTAGTATTTATGTGGCTTCTGCACCGAAATAATTTCAGTACTCCGAGACCTACACAACAGGGATTCACTTTTCCCTCTTGTCCTATGTGTGGAAAGAGTCATATGGGTGCTTGTAGGCTTACCACGGGTGCATGCTTGATTTGTGGCCATATGGGTCACTACATCAAAGACTGTCCTCAGAGAAGAATACAGCATAGCACACCTGCAACCTCACAGCCTACAGTTCAGATGGCTAGGTCAAAAGCACGAAGCTCGTATGGCCATGGAAGGGAAACAAGCCAATCGTCTGGTGCTCGACTCACTGCTAAAGAGAAAGGAAAGGGAAGAGTATTTGCAATGAATCAACAGGAAGCCAAAGCAGCTAACACCACTGTCATAAGTATTATTCCTATCCAAGGCATACATGCATAGGTTTTATTCGATTATGGTGCCACACATTCATTTATGTCACCGAGTTTCGCAAAAAAATTGGGGAAGAATAGAGATAAAATGAAAGTTCCTTTAGAAGTGTCTACACCTCTAAGGGAAGCTATAGATGTGCATCATGAATATACTACCTGCATAGTAGAAATCGATGGGAAAAATCTCTCGAGTGACTTGGTGGAGTTAGAAGTATTAGAGTTTGATGCAATACTTGGCATGGATTGGTTGTCTCAACACCATGCACATATTGATTGTCGGGAGAAGAGAATAGAATTCAAGAAGGAAGGGGAAGATGCATTTGTGTATCAAGGAGATAGAACTGACATTCCTTCTAACCTCATATCTGCAATTGGGGCTAGAAGATTGTTGAGGAAAGGATGTGAGGGGTATTTGGCACATGTCATGGACACACGGAACACTCCTACTGAGGTTCATCAATTACTGGTAGTTAGTGAGTTCCCAGATTAGTGAGTTCCTGGATGTGTTCCCTGATGAGTTGCCTGAATTGCCAACGGAGAGGAAAATAGAGTTCAATATTGAACTTCTTCCAGGCACCTAGCCAGTATCCATTCCTCCCTATCGAATGGCACCTACAGAGTTGAAAGAGTTGAAAGCACAGTTGCAAGATCTATTGGACAAAGGGTTCATTCGACTGAGTAGTTCGCCATAAGGTGCACCAGTCCTCTTTATGAAGAAGAAGGATGGTTCTATGAGGCTTTGCATCAATTATCGGCAGTTGAACAAATTAACTATCAAGAACAAGTATCCTTTGCCAAGGATTGATGACTTATTTGATTAGTTAAAAGGGCAAGTTGTTTCTCTAAGATTGACCTCAGATCGGGATATCATCAGCTCAAGATCAAGAATGAGGACATTTGCAAAACAGCCTTTAGAACAAGATATGGCCATTACGAGTTTACGGTGTTGCCTTTTGGCTTAACCAATGCTCCTGCGGCTTTTATAGATTTAATAAACCGAGTATTCAAGCCTTTCTTGGATAAATTTGTGATAGTCTTCATTGATGATATCCTTATATACTCCAAGAACAAATAAGAACACGAAGAACATTTGAGAATAGCATTGCAGACATTGAGGGAGCATAAATTATATGCCAAACTGTCGAAATGTGAGTTTTGGCTTGATCGTGTGTGCTTCTTAGGGCATATAGTAAATAAGGATGGAATTGAAGTTGACTCGAAAAAGATTGAAGCAGTGTCAAGTTGGCCTAGACCAACGAATGTGACAGAGGTCCATAGTTTTCTTGGTTTAGCAGGTTATTATAGGCGAAATGTCAAAGATTTCTCCAAGATAGCTTCGTCAATGACCAAGTTAACTAAGAAGAAGGTGAAGTTTGTTTGGGATAATGACTGTGAAAAGAGCTTTCAACAGCTCAAGACATGTCTCACTACAGCTCTAGTACTTGTATTACCAGAAGGATTAGAAGGTTTTGCAATTTACTGTGATGCTTCAGGAGTAGGATTGGGATGTGTCCTCATACAGCATGGAAAGGTGATTGCATATGCTTCGAGACAGTTGAAGAAGCATGAAATGAACTATCCAACGCATGATTTGGAAATGGCAGCAGTGATCTTTGCTCTCAAGATGTGGAGGCATTATCTCTATGGTGAGAAGTGTGAAATCTACACTGATCACAAGAGTCTCCAGTACATCTTAAGACAAAGAGATTTGAATCTAAGGCAAAGAAGATGGGTAGAGTTGCTAAAAGATTATGACTGTCAGATTCATTACCATCCGGGCAAAGCTAATGTGGTTGCAGATGCTTTGAGTCGAAAATCAATGGGAAGTCTATCTCACATTGCAGTGGGGAAAAAGCGGTTAGTTAAAAAATTGAAAGAACTGTTCAACAAGGGATTGAAGTTGGAGATTTCTGAATCTCAAGTGCTTATGACACACTTTCAAGTAAGACCTTTGTTGATTGATGAGGTAAAGGCATTGCAAGATAGTGATCCTTCACTTGTTAAGTTGAAGAAAGAAGTTCAAGAAGGACAAGCAACAGAGTTTCAGTTGAAAGATGATGTGTTGATGCTTAGGAATCGGTTATGTGTACCGAATGTGGATGGACTTAGAGAGAAGATAATGAAAAAAGCACATCAAGCTCCATATAGTATTCATCCAGGTGCAACCAAGATGTATCATGACTTGAGAGATTGTTATTGGTGACCTGGTATGAAGAAAGATGTGGCTACTTTTGTATCTTCTTGTTTGACATGTCAACAAGTCAAGTTTGAACATCAGAAACCTTCAGGTCTTCTGCAAGAGATCCAATTGCTAGAATGGAAATGGGAGAGAATCACAATGGACTTCGTAGTCGAATTGCCAAGGACTTCGAGGGGTTATGATTCCATTTGGGTGATTGTGGATAGATTGACTAAGTCAGCCCATTTTCTAGAAGTAAAGACCACCTACACTGCAGCTCAGTATGCTCAATTGTATTTGGACAAGATAGTGAGCTTACATGGAGTGCCAATATCCATCATCTCGGATAGAGGTACTCAATTCACATATAGATTCTAGCATAAGTTGCAAGAAGCATTGGGCACACAGTTGAATTTCAGCACTGCTTTCCATTTGCAAACGGATGGACAATCGGAGTGAACCATACAAACATTGAAAGACATGTTGCATATGTGTGTACTTGAATTTGGTGGAAATTGGGACAAGTATCTACCGTTAATTGAATTTACTTACAACAATAGCTATCATTCCACCATCGGCATGGCACCATACGAAGCATTGTATGGTCAGAAGTGTAGATCACCGGTATGTTGGATGGAAGTCGGTGACAAACATGTGGAAGGACCAGATTTGATTAAGGAGACTTTAGAGAAAGTGCCAATCATCAGAGAAAGATTGAAGACGGCCTTTAGTAGACAAAAGAGCTATGCATATCTGAAGCGAAAAGATGTCAGTTTTTTTATAGGTGATCATATCTTCTTAAAGATCTCTTCTACAAAAGGTGTGATGAGGTTTGGAAAGAAAGGTAAACTTTCTCCAAGATACATTGAGCCATTTGAGATATTGGATAGGATTGGCAATGTATCGTATAGGCTAGCTCTTCCTTCGAGCTTAGCCCATGTGCATCCGATGTTTCATGTTTCGATGTTAAGGAAGTATGTACCGGATCCATCGCATGTTCTCCAACCTCAAACAATATAAGTGGAAAAGAACTTATCATATGAAGAAATTCCAATTTCAATAGTCGATCGAGAAGTGAAAAAGCTTCATAACAAGGAAATAGCATTAGTAAAAGTACATTAGAAGAATCATGATTATGATGAATGTACTTGGGAAGATGAACAAGATATGATACGCAAGTACTCTCATTTGTTCTTTGTATAGCTTGTGTTTATACCATGTATATACTATGAAATGTAAATTTGAGGACGAATTTTCTATAAGGAGGGGAGAATGTTATACCCCAAACATTCATGTATTAACTTCTAATTAATGATATGAATGAATTACAAGTATGATATCATGTATATTGATGAACAATATTGATTGGAGTTGAGTATTAGACTTAGAAATTGGAAATGCATGTAATGGAACTGCAGAGTATAATTCACGAGCGCTACATGGAAGTCGCGACCGCAACCATGGGCGCGACACCCACCGTGAACTCTTCTGTTTGATTTTGGCAATTTGACTTAATGAGAATCGAGATCGCAACAGGGAAATAGCGACCGCAATATTCCTATGAACAGTCACGTGAACAGTAACCTCTCGTGATCGCTACTTGTCATTGCAAGTGTGATTGGCGAATAGCGACCGCGACATGTATGTCGTGAGTGTGACTCATGTCAGGGACAGAATTGGGAAACAGCCTTATTTAAAGACTTTCAGGCCCTAATTTCATTTCACCCGATTTTCTAAAGCTTCTAAACCTAAATTCTCTCAAATTTTCTCCATCTACCTTCATTAATGATAAAGGAATATCATTTATTGCATAGTTAAGAGGATCTAGGGTTGTTGGATCCATTTGCTCTCTTCAATTGTTCAAGCATTTAAATGGAGGTAAGTTAGGGCTTGTTCAATTCCTTTCAATTCCTTCCATTAGGCTTAAGATTATGGTGAGGTTAAGTTAATCTAGCATCATTAGTATTGTTATATGATTTAAGTTGATATATTATTGAATTGTGGTTATTTTCTATTGGGTTCTATAGATTCTCATAGAGACTCAAGAGGAGAAGGTGATTGTGGAGATGCCCATCACTTTTGCTTATTGAGAAAAGTGATATCAAGTTATTTTGGGATTTGCATTGATTAAGGTGAGTAATTATTATACTATTATGGTCGTGTTTGAACACCCTAAGGCATAAATGCCAAATTCTTTCATGACCACCAAATTGATTGTTGATAATTGTTAATTGAATTACCCTTTGTGATATCCCATTTCATTGTATATATGAACCCAATTGATAATTCTTCTTGATATTGAATTGAAACCATGTTTATTGATCCATTGCATAAACTATGTTCATTGATTTCTATTGTACACTCTATATGATTATGAACCAAAAGCAAAAATCCCTTATTCTGATGTGGGGTAAAACATCAGGCATTGTGCACAGTGTACTCTAGTGAATAAAGTAAAGTATCCATGCCTAGCTAAGGAGGACTAGTTGCCTTAGCCGTAAGATCTGATCAATCTTATGTAGAGATGAAGGTATGCTCTGATAAGATGAGCCTCTACTTCGATATTGATATGATATGATGAGTAAGTTCTATGCCTCAGTTCTCGGTAATGCCTTTGAGCATAATACCATTGATATGAAGAATGTTAAAACATAGTTACTTGATACTCTTACTGTACTGATATGATTCTGCTGAACATGATATGTTATTTGTTATTGCCTCCAATCGATTGATATTATTGAAACGATTGGATATTGAATTTGAACCAAACGATTGTTGATATTGAACCTATTGTTTACTGTTATTGAATGCAATCGTTTGTTATTGTTGAACCGATTGGTAATTGTAATTGATTGATGAACCATGAACTGTTATTGTAAACCGATCTTGAATCACCAAGCTCCACAAGTTATGTAGTATAATCTTTACTCACTGCGTTATCTCATTATCGATTCTATTTTTTCAGGTGAGCTAGTATTTATCGTTTAAGTTTCCAAGGGCTTCTCCTTCTCCTATCCTTGGAAACTCAATTGCTTAATGTAATAGCTCAATTCCTTATATTTAAATTGTATAGATGATGATGTAAACATTTAGATGCTTCATGGTAAATGAAATGAATAGTATAATATATTGGATGTTATTCTTTTGGGTCCATAAGACATTAAGATATTGTATGATGATATTATATTTGAATTAAGAATGTTATTGATGATATTGATATGGATTGGAATGGTTGTTGGTTTAGATTTTGGGAGACATATATGTGATGATATGCATAATATTGTTATGGATGATAAAATGACAAGGTTCCTACGGGTTTTTGGTGACCTTAAGTCTACCCATGCCCTAAGATCGTCACGGTTCGAAAATCGAGTCGTGAAATTCATATTTTATGAAAAGCAGGTCTTTTTAAAGGAGTATTATTATCCTTCAATTTCTTATAAATAAAATCAAATTAAGTGAAGATTTACATTAAAAGACTTGAATTTTTGCTCTCATTACACTAGAGATAGTGATTCATAAAATTATTGAATTGGAATAGGTTCAACAATCAATGACATTAAATGATCTTTGGTAATCCCGATTGATGTTCCAATACCATCTCCATGTTGAAAGATACATTGAGTAGTTCGTGCATTGGTTAGAGTCAAGTTTATAACAGATTTTGGAAGAGAACATTTATTATTGCTATTGATTTCATCAATTTCAATCAATGTTCCCCAATGATTCTAAGATCTATTCAATTTATTCAAGACCAATGAGATAACATTACTCGATTTAGATTCAACAAGGATAATAAAGGTAAAAAGTCCATACTTTATTGATATTTTTAAAGATTTATGAATGACCAAGATTTTAGAATTATTGGAGTTTACAATACCAGTCAGGCATGAGAACACGAAAAAAAAACATGGATTATATGATTTTCAGAACATTCTAAATATCAGTTGGACCAAATTTACTTAAAGAAAACTGCAAGTCCTCATAGAAAACAAAAATTGTAAAATTGTATAGTGGACATAAAAACATAAAAATTTTCCATATATTCTCTTAGGCCTAATGTATATTTTTCCTCCTGAAACTTGTTACTATTGACCATTTTGCCCCCCTGTATTTTAAGAATAATCAATTTAACTCTTCAACTTGACAAAATGTCAATTTATACCTCTAAATATCCAGTCAGCAATGAGCCTGATTACACGCGCGAGTGAAGCAAGTGACACTTAAAATAAGGTCTGATGTGGATCAAAATTTGATTTTTTTTTTAATTAATCCTCCCTTAGTTTCTATGTTATGTGTTCAAGGAATGAGAAAAAGCATATCCATATAGCAGCAAACAATCCAACTGCCAGATCCAAACCACTCAAAATTCCATCACAAGAAAGGAAAGATCAACCAAGCACAAACCCATTTCAATCAAAGTATCAAATATATGAAAACATTAACTTGGTATAAATTATTATTACCTCAAATCTAGTGCCTCCACATGAAAATTCATTAGCTCTCGAAATTTTCACCCATTTTCACATCCACTTTGCACGACCCTTTACCTTAAATCCTCAAAATTTCTAACATCTAAGACTATGCCCACGAGTTTCTTCGTCGAAGATCATTGTCTGACAGTAAATGACGATTGATCAGCAGGCGCCAACTAGCATTTCCGGTGGGGAAGAAGATAATGAGTACAGAGTGGGGAAAAAAAAGAGAAATTTTACAGGTTTGGTTTATATTCGTGAGGGATGATCTTGACAGTCAATTAGAGATTCATCTACGACTCATATTGTTTCTTCAATCAATTTTTTACTTCTTCAGGGCTTACAGTGTATTTATCATCTTTTAACGACTTGTCGTTTGATGGCCAAAGTGTAGATACTAAACAAAATAGCTAACATCAATTCAAAGGAAATATTTTTAATTAGAGAAAGAATCATAACAAAAGATTGGGTTAATTTTGTGTGGCCAATAAACTGCTCAAAATCTATGATTTGGTTTACAGATAACTTGCAAGATTGGGTATTTTTGCCTTTTAGATTTGTTTTTTTGTTGAAGAGTAGTCTTTGGTAGTCGAGGGAAGGAGATGAGCAAATTGGCGGCATTAGTTGAAGTGAAAGACAAAGAAGAAGAACCAGTTGCAGATGGACAGTGGCGATCTGAGGAGCAATCTGTGGTATGGTCGGCGGCACGATTTGGTGGTCCGGCAGGCATAGATTTGGAGGTGCAGTGGTTGAATTGTTTGCTTTTCAATTTTTAAGAATTTTAATTTTTTTTTCTTTTTTTTCATGATTTAATGAATTTAGGTAAGGGTAGTAATGTAATTTTATTTGAAAGAATGAGAAATTAAATAGTTTTAGTCAAAAATTTCATCAAGTATAAGTAAAAAAGTCAATAATTTATATGTCATTATCCACATCAGCACGTGTGTAATACACACGCCTTTAAACTGAACATTTAAGGGGTATAAGTTGACATTTTGTCAAGTTGGAAAGTTAAATTGATTATTCTTAAAGTACAGGGAGTAATATGACCAATGGTGTCAATATTAGAAAGAAAAATATAAATTAAGTCATTCACTTATAATAAGTAGTCTTAGAATATTCAATTGTAAAATTTTATCGTCTCCATGATATAAAATATGTTGAAAGTTTTGTTTAAAATATTATTGATACTTAATTTAAATTAGTACAATTAAAAAATAATACTTAGAAATCTTAATGTTTATTTTTAAATTACTTATAGTTCATAATTGAAGATATATATAAAATGATAGACCTTACAATTTACTAATTATACGAATAAATTTAAGTAAGAAAATAATTAAATACAAAACAAAATCGAAATCAATCTAATCAATTGAAATCATATACCTCATGACAGTCGTGTTGGATTAATACTAAACTAAAAATATAAAATATTTAAAAAATCAATATAAGTTATTTTTTAAGAAAAATAATGTTTTTTTAAATAAAAAAAATCATTTATTAATAATTTTAATATTAATTATATAAATTAATATATAAAAAAACATACAAAAAATTCATAAATTATTTTTCAATATAAATCATTAAAAAATAATTAAAGTAGCACCCGCGCAATGCGCAGGTCCAATACTAGTTATTTTATTAGTCATATTTAGTGTAAGGAAGTAGAAACTTATAAAACAACAACACGTGATATTTATTGGCCTAATCTACATTTTTCCTCCTGAACTTGGCATCATTGGTCATTTTGTTCCTAAACTTTTTAAATTAACTAATTCAACGCCTAAACTTGACAAATTAGAACTATTTAGTCCCTGTTGAGAGCATGTTTGTTACACGCGTGCTAATATGGCAAATCACTTGTCAATTATTGACTTTTCTACTGAAGTGAATTGAATTACTTTTTGACTAAAGCTATTTATTTTCCACAATCACCAGTCACCACCCAGATCACATCAAACTTCACCAACGACACAAGACTCACCACCCAACACTCCTCCTTCGTTGTTCATCACCCAAAGTAAACCAAAGACCCAAACAAAAATCCCGATTTCACAAGTTTCTCCATTACCCAAAAATCAACACCACTGAATCCCACCTTCACCAATATGCACCTTTATTACCGACGAGTTCAAACTAGTCCTTCATACTCACCGAATCCAACATACCTAGACCCACAATTAAACCCATCACACCCTATATTCACAAAACATCCATCAATACTAACCATGGCACCTAAGAAATCAGTAACCGAGAGATACTACATGAGGAAAAAAAAATGATGATGCTTTAAGCTCGAACCCCTAACTTTAGACCAACAACCTTCTCCATCGTCACCAGCTCCTCCACTAGATATATGGACCTTAGTTTTACCAAATCAATCCAAATATTTCAAGAATTCAATTACATATGCATCACTGCAATGAGCTAGAGTTAATGGTGGCTTGTGATTTTTTCATTTCTTTATGGTTGTGCTTGTGATACTGCAAACTGTATCCAATTATCCACAGCCTCAACAGCACCCCAGGCTCCTCCTTCACATTCAACTCCAACACTACAATAGTAAAATCCACAACACATTGAGCACAATAATTGGTTTCAAATAAGCCCAGTCGCTCTGGCACTTCTCGAGTTGCTCTGTTGCATTTTCACAGACCCGAACATAGGGCTCACGCAACATCATGTGCATGTTTTAGAAATTCAAATCACATAAAGCTCAATCTAAAATTTGGAGAGTTTGATTTTAAATAGCCATTTGAATTAGGTTTTTAGGTTTTGTTTTTGAATTTGAATTAGGAATTGAAATTGATGAATTTAGAGATTTTAAGTTTGATTTTGTGTTTTTACCAATGTTGTAACAACCGGATCGGACCGGCCGATCCGATCGGAAAAACCGGAAACCGGAGGCCAGGCCGGTTCGGTTCTGGTCTCAGACCCTGGCAAGGCCAAAATCGGGAAAAACCCGCCTGCCTGGTC
>CATKHJ010038521.1:0-12974 GCA_949750685.1 Vernicia montana | reverse complement strand
GACATAGCTTGTGGCTGTAAGGAGAGGAACTTCTGAAATTGCTCAGCCAGAGTATTAGGATCGGTGAAAGGATCTGATGAAACTACTGCTGCAGTATTAGACTGTGGTGGTCTGTAACCCTGAGGTGACCTATAAGCATTAGATTGTGACTGGTTTCCAGGCTTCCAAGCCTGAGATTGCTGCTGCGATTGATTCTGCTGTAATTGATTTTGCTATTTTAACTTAAGACACTGAGCCTTCCAATGACCTATCTGCTTACAGAAACTGCACTCATCGAAAGCAACCCTCGTGTAAGTCTTATTCTGATTATTAGTATGTGGCTTAGAAGGTACTGCTAACACAGAAGGATTAGGAGTAGAAAGAATTCCCTTTTCAGAATAAGACTTAAGACGTATTTCTTCAGCCAATAACTCACTGACAACTGAATCAACAGAAGGAAGTGGAGAACAATGCAAAATTGAACCTCGAAGTCCTTCAAAATCACTGCGAAGAGGCATTAAAAACTGTACCAACCATTGTTGTTCTCTACGAGCAATATAGGCACCACATGCTTTTAATTCTGTCGATTCTGTCAGAGCCAATTGATCCCAAAGATCTGTCATAACAGAATAAAACTCTTGAATACTCATATTCCTCTACTGAAGAGCTCGTATGTCATTCTTCAGTTGATACTGTTTTGCAAAATTTGATTGAGTGAACAACCTTTGCAGATGATCCCAAACCTCTTTTACTGTCTCATACTTTGCCAATTGTGTACCTATAGAATGCTCAATAAAATTGTTAATCCAAGTAATAATTTTTGCATTATTTGCTTCCCAAACATCTATCAAAGCAGCATAACCCTCAGCAGTAGTATTCTTAGGTATCACAGAAGTTCTACTAACATATCCCCACAACTTTTTACCTTTCAGAAAATTTCTCATCACATAACTCCAATACGAATAATTCTTTCCATCCAACCTCACACTCACAGACTGAAGTGAATCATCTCATTCAGTAGCCATAATCAAAATCAACAGAGAAAATAACCAGAATGCAAAAGACAGGAAAGCGAAATACCAGAATGCAAAGATAGGAAAACGAAATACCAGATTGCAGACTTAAGCGAAAATGAAATATCAGACAACCAGATTGAATACTCTAAAAATCATCAAAAAAAAAATTTTTTGGGGCACCGCCCCGAACCCCGGCCAACTCACTGCGGAGTTAGATCCGTGAAAGCTGTGTTTGAGATTAAACCTTGTTCCATGAGACTCAACTCTGATACCATGTTAAACAATTCAAAGAGAAATACAAAATCATAAAAGAGAGGAGACTAGAGTTTCATTAATAATGCATAACAAAGAACGAATACAAAAAGAATGAATTAACCTAAATATAAAGAGACTATATATAGGCTAAACCAAGGAAACTGAAAAAGACTATTCTACCCTTAATAAACAATAAAATAAAATAACCCTATATTTCTTAACAATCCTAACAATGTCTACTTTGGCTGAAATTCCATTAGATTTTTAATTTTTCAACTCAGTTTTTGTATTGCACTTTTTTGGTAGATGTCACCATAAATGCAATTTTAAACTTTAATTTTTTGCCAGCTCCACCATGCACTACACCACCAACAATTGTGTTACCAATCAATTTGTAAAGATTTTTTCTTTCAAGTTTTTCACCTTTCATAATCACGAGAGCACTCAGCTAACTCTCATAACTCCATTTTTCATTAAATATCCATAATCTAAAAAATCCAACTTATTTAAGGATATTAAATTTCTTTTAAATTTAGGAACATACCTCACATCACCAGGTGTTTTGACACTTCCATCATATATCTCAATTTTTATTCTACCAAAACCTTCAACCTCCATCTTCTCGTCATTGGCTAGTTTGACATGTTCATCTTTGCATTCTTCTAATTTATCAAACCATTCCTTCTTAGAGCAAATAAGGGCAAGATGAATCCATCATCCATTCATCACATAATGGATCTTTGCTATTTTGCTTTTCATCAATCACATTAATGAGAAGCACATCAGACTCAAAAATACCATCATCTTCAATCGTAAAATTTGCAGACTATTCTCTTCAATGACAACATTTGCATACTTACTATTGAAGAATGTAGCACTGCCTCTGTCTTCTCTAGAAACTTTTCTCTGAAATTCTTTCAAATGGTCTTCATCATCGCCATTCACAAGAAGCTTCTAGATGAGATAATGAAAAATTAAATAAACTGATCTTGGGAAGGTTCTCTATTTCTTCCTTCACCAACATGAAAGTAAATGCACTTTCATCACCGACCATAACATCTATAAATATGGTGTTGGTCATTTGTGTGTAATTGTGGAGTGAAAAGCTACTGAGAGTAGAGATAGTGCAAAAGAGTGTATAGTGTGAGTGCTTAGAGGTGTGAGTGTAAGAGTGTATTGTGTGTATGTATTCATTTGTGTGAGTGTGCCAAGTGAGTGGAGTATTTGTACTTGTAAAATTTTAATTTAGTACAATAAAAGAATTATTTTCTTCAAGTGAGCCCACCACATCTCACAATTTGTGAGAATTTAACCCAACAATTTGGTATCAGAGCTTGGTTGGTCTGGGACCAACATGCGTGATCAAGAGCTTAAAGAAAATGCGGCCAGGGATCGTGGGTCGTGTGTTCATGCATAGTCTGGGACTATGAAGAAAATTGGTCAGAGACCTAGTTTACTAAATAATAAGGAGGAATTTATCAAGTCACTATGGCAGATTTTCAAATAATGGCGATCAAAAGGCTCAATGATCACAATTATAGTTCTTGGTAAACTATTATGAAGTCCTATTTGGAGGGACAAGAATTGTGGGAGATTGTTGGTGAAAGTGACACTACAGCACCTCAAGACACTGGGACGGAGGCATCCATATCTCTTGCACAAAAATGGAAAGCAAAAGCTAGTAAGGCTCTATACGCTATTAAAATTTCAGTTGAAGATGATACTCTTAAATATATAAAAGATGCAATAACGCCAAAGGAGGCATGGGATATTCTTGCATCTCGTTATTCAAAGAAAAATAAAATGTGACTTCAATACCTTGAGAATCAATTAATGGAAACTAAGCAAGGTGGCATGCTAATTAGCTAATATTTTTCAAAAGTAAAGTCTCTTTGCAATAAGATTGCAGAATTAGATTATGATTCTGCAATAAGATTGCAGAATTAGTGACTCTCAAAAAAGAAGAATTATTATTCATGGGTTGAGACCCGAGTATCATGGATTTATTACTACTGTCCAAGGATGGCCAAAACAACCATCGTTGAAGGAGTTAGAAAATCTATTAGCCAATTAAGAAAGCTTGGCTAAATAGATGGCAGGGGTTTCACTAAAGAGTGAAGACGAGGCACTCTTTAGCAGCAAAGGAAGACGCTGACCCAAAGGGTGGAGAGATTCAAAATCTAAGACTGAGGATGAAAATAAATCCTTAAGAGAATGCTTGAGAAGCTATAAACCAGGGGGAGATTCACAAGGGGGAGCCTCACCAAGACAATCTAAAAGCTATAGGCAACATTCTGGTGAGTGCTTCAAGTGTGGAAAGAAAGGTCATTTCGCATGAGATTGCCGCTCTAAAAAGAAGCCAGCTAAAGGAAATGTTGCAACTTCATATAGCTATAGAGCCAAACATAATAGTGAAGAAGAATGGGATGCTCAGGTCTTACTTGCCTTACTTGGGTAAGTGGAAGAGAAAGAAGATGATCAATAGGCGTTGATAACATGCTACCCTGAGAAAGTCAACTACAAGGATGATTGGATTGTTGACTCAGGTTATTCCAATCACATGATTGGTAACGAGGAAAAGTTAGTTAACTTGGCAGAGTATAAAGGTGCCCGTGAGATCGTGACAGCCAATAATTCAAGGTTACCAATTGCTCACCTTGGCAAGGCAACGATAACTCCACGATTTCACTCAAATCAAGTACAGCTCCAGGATGTGTATCATGTGCCAGGAATGAAGAAAAACTTGTTGTCAGTCTCTCAACTAACATCATCTGGGAATTATATGTTGTTTGGTCCGAATGACGTTAAGGTTTGTTGAAAGCTAGTAATATTAGACACACCTAGTATGGAGGGTCGACAAGTGGAATCCGTTTATGTATTATCAACAAAGTCAGCATACGTAGACAAGACCTAAAGGAATGAGACAACAGATTTATGGCATCCACATCCTGGACATGTCAGCTATCAAAAGTTAAAAGTAATGATGAACAAGTCGATGCTTAAAGGTCTTCTCCAACTTGAAGTCCGAGGAGATATAATATGCTCTGGTTGCCATATGAGGAGTTAAGCTTCAAGGCCAAAGAACCATTGGAGCTGGTGCACTCAGATGTATTTGGCCCAGTAAAGCAACCATCAATTGGAGGATTGCAATTCACCAGTCTCCCAAAACCTACCAAATTAGACTCCAAAAATTACTAGAATCACTTCAATGCATCAGAAATTATTTTCCATCCTCAAACCCATCAAAGCTTCCGGCTTCACACTCATCAAAATTGTCTAATAGATAGATAGTTCTAATGAGAGGGCAATTGTAAACTCTCATTTTGGCACCTCCAAAATTATTTCTAAACTCTCTAAAACTAACCGAAATATCTTTCTATCCAAACTGACATTTTTCCAATTCTGATCGGACTTTATGTACTAGATAATATTTTTTTAGAAATCGACTGACTCATCTCCGAAACTAACTGCCAAACTGTCTAATAATTAATTTTAGATCCACCGCCATTGACCGATAATTTTTCAAAATTCTAAAAACCTCGAAAACTGACCCGGAAGCCCCTAAAACTAAGCCGGAGGACAGGAAGACCTAAAAATTGAGCTGCCACGCAAACATCCGCAAGGTATACCTACGGATCCGCAAGCCACCTATGTGGGTCCGCAAGGCATTCTTGCGGCCGCCGCGCCCAATCTGGCTCGTCTGCACTGACGCGCCTGACACGCATAGTACTGACGTGTGTCAGTCACGTCAGCGGCCGACGGATGGACTGGTGGATCCACCAACCTCACTGGTGGATCCGCAGGCCCATTTTGCGGCCATTCGTAAATTTCTGATGTGGATCCGTGCAAACCTAATGGGGATCTGCAGCTAGTCCTAGCGGCTGGTCCCCTATGCATGGAAATTCTGATTTTGCCCCCTTTTCCATCTCATTTTTTCAGCCTTTTTTGGTCTTTTCACCCCACCTTCATTTCTTATAAATACCCCCTCCATTGCTTACATAAAAGCATAAATCAACAAAATAAAAACTTAAATCTTACCTTAATTGAACTTCTTTCTCTCTTCTCTTCTTTTTCCCGTAACTTCTCTATCTTTTTTCCTCTTCTTCTTCTTTCCTTCTTTAATTAATTGAAAAAGATGAGCATAAAATGAGGATTAAGATGAATTTCTCTCTCTCTTAAACCAATAGGAAGCTTCCTAGCTCTTTCTTAATTTCTTTTTCTTTTTCCTTTATTTTTCTTCAATTAATTGGAGAATTAATCCCCACCACTCATCTCTCTCTCCTCCTGATCTAGCAGCCCCCTTGAATTTTTTTATTTATTTATTTTTTTTTTCTTTTTAATTAACCAAAAGTTCAACCTAATGATTATATATTTGTCATTAACCACTAAATTGTCATTTTCTATACTTTATTTACTCTAAATCATATAACTATTGTCTATTAATGTTTTTAATTTAAATCTTGAATACTAATTCTCCATTTATCTACTTTCTCATATAATTACCTTAGTCCAAACTTAAAACAAAAATTCCATAATCGAAATTCACCGATCTCATGTTTATCGTATCAATTCTCCGAACTTATATCCTTTTTAGGGTTCGGTTCCCACCTTCCTATTTTCATTCTCATTTCCCTTATTCTACTCAATCCCATGCTATATTTAGGTCTCTGGCAACTTACAGTAATCTAGGGTGTTACAGTAGGATACATTATATGGCAATAACGATAATGAGCACCTGAGTCATACAATGTTCAAATCCTTATGCTTGTTGGTCCAATGGGTTTGACTTAACTAGTGTGAAAGGTCAATAATGATATTGTGCACTTGAGGTCCGTAACACTAGGATCTGAAAGGATCGAGCCTCACAAGAGTTGTGATGAACAAGAGTTGTTCACTTATAAGATATAAAATTCCCAATAACAGCAATATGGACCTGAGGGTCTTTGATGCTTTTATAAGAATTCAATCACCAGCTAGAAATCCATCCAAATGCGATTTATGTTTCCTACTTGGAAGTGTAGGATTCGCCAAATTAGTAGGAGGACTTTTTGATTAAAGACTAAATAATTATGGTAATTACATTTCATATGGAACTAATAATCTTGTTATTTTATGTAGAAATCTGAAAAATGAGCAAATTGTGCCCAATTGCGAGCATAATAGATGCTAATAGGCTTACGGGGCCTAACTTTGTGGATTGGTTAAGAAACCTTAAGCTTGTTCTTGTTTATGAGAAAATAGCTTATGTGTTTCATTCTCATATCCCTGGACCCTTACCTAAAAGGGCCACTTCAGAGTAACATGCTACTTTGAGAAAGTGGCAAGAGGATCATGTGCAAGCTAGATGCATCATATTAGCTTCAATGACCAATGAGTTACATAAGCAATATGAAAAGATGGTTGAGGCTAGGGATATTCTACTCCACTTATAAGAGTTGTATGGGGAAGAAAGTAGAATTGCTAGATATGAGATATCTAAGCAATTATTCCAAGTCAAGATGCATAAAGGGAAAAAGGTTGGTCCACATGTCCATAGGATGATTCGACTCATTGAGCTTGGTTGTTCTTAGTACACATTCGACTCATTGAGCTTGGTTGTTCTTGGTAAACAAATCCTTGGCCAAGGTAGTTAACATTCACTAGAAAAGAGTTTATAGTAGGAATCAAGTTTATCAAGAATTAGAATCGTCATGAGGACATATGGTCGAGGCATATTAGGGTTTGACTAAACCATAACCCTAGTTGAGATTAAGATTTCGTAATGGAAGGATTCTAGTGCATGGTAATTATGATCGATAATCCATGAGATATTTTAAGTAATCAACTATAAACATTCATTTCTAATTAGGTAGTCGCGATGTTATACTAGGCGTCACTCATAATTTATGGGACTAAGTGTGAAATGGGATTTCACAATTAGTAGAGAAAATGTGTTTTTTCAATCCCATTGCTAATTAGACATGAACCTAAAAAGTCATGCACCATATAGCGTTTACTAATTGAGCTAAAACGATTACCATAATAATTAATTAAATTATTTAATTAATTGATTAATGGTAATAGGATTAAACTTGTAATTAAATTTACAAGGTTTCTAGCATGTCTTGAAGTTCTATCCATAATGGGTTTATGTCAATCGAGTCTTAACGTTTGATCCATAATGGGTTTATGTCAATTGAGTCTTAACTTGTATGAGACACAAATAGGAAGGACTAAATTGAGGCAAATTTGGTCTTACATTTGATGTGGGCCTAATCCACATTTGATATGAAAGATTACCTTTGGGCTTAATGGATTAACAAGGCCCAAGAGTTGGCCTAAATCCATACGCATTTTATGTGTATGAAAATTTCACTAAGTGCCAAAATGGTAATTTCCTAAGCTTAATAAAAGATAAGAATGACTCATTTTTTTGTCTCCTTTGACTCTCACCTACCACTAAGAGTTAGTGGGAAGCTAGAGAGAGTATATAAGGAAGAGAAAAATAAAAAGAAGCTGAGGAAGTCTTTATTCTTACTATTATATGCAAAGCTAGAGAGAGAATTTAGAGGGAGAGAGAGCAAGAAGAAGAGTTCTTCTTTCATCTACTCGTTCTTCTTCTTCATTTTCTTCTTGTTAGTTCTTTATGAAAGAACTTTGCATGTGAAACTTGCCTTTGCATGCAAGAGTCCAAGACAACACAAAATACCCTAGCATTTCCAAAGAAGCTTTGGTGGAGTTCTTGATTAACTTTGGGCCAACTAAAAAGGGAATTCAAGAGCACCTTAAAGTACTAAGGAGAAGTTTGATTTGTGGAGCTAGGTGTAGACCTACTAGAGTCTTCGCAATTGAGGAGCTCTAATTAAAGAATTGAAGAGGAGTTTTTAAGCTACAAAAGGTAATTTGATTTTCTTCCTCTTCTTCTTCTTCTTTTACATGTGTGTTTTGCACTTAAGTTAGTTGATTGTTTGATGGGTAATGGGCTTTACCTAATAGCAAAGTGAAATTTTGAAAAGTTTGAAATTTCGCTCTACTCGCGCTTCCGCTCGCCCATTGGTTTGTTTTTCTCCCTTCACTTGTATCCTTGAGTCTTATGGCGGACTTCTCGAGAAACTATGTAAGTTTTTCCTTGGTCTTCATTGCAATTATAAGGGTCATTAAAAGTTATAGTGAATATGGGTAGTTTTGGAAATCTAAATGATGGACTTTAAGTTTTAATGAGGTACCAGTTAGGTCTTATATATAACTAGAGCATATCATAGTTATTTTCATATATCATCTTCAACTCATTAAGCCTGACTCATTTTCTTGAACCGTTTGTTGTTTTTCCACATACACAACCTTTGTTGCCTTGTATATACTTGTTTCTTCTTATACCCTTGGGATGATCATGTGGATCTGAGTACGTCCTCTTCTAGGTTTAAGATAAGATGTTCCTAAGACCCAGGTTTAGGTTGTTTGGGTGCCGTTGCTATTGCATGTACGACCTTTTTTGGAATTAATCGACTACGCCTTGCCTTATGTTCTCTTTAGATATTCTAGATCTGCTTTAGTTTGTTGACTCTGTTGGTGTCTTAAATTATCGAAATTGGTTTTCTTCCTAAATGGTCTTTACAGGATTGGTTTTTTCCTTGAATGAATTATACTATTGGAACAACATATTAAGGAAATATTCATCCTAGTAAGGGATTTTCTGGCACCTGAAAGGATCATCCTTGACTTTGTATGCAGGTGGTGTGTCCCTTTCTCTGGCCATTACATCGAGGGAATTATGAGAAGAAGGGATTGGAGCAATGATCCAAAGGTGCTAGAGGTCTTTTGATTCTCTAATGCCTCCTCAAGATTGGACTTTAGGTTGTAGTCCTCACCATATTCATCTGTAATTTGAATAAATCAATGTAATTTGGACAAATTTTAATGAATTTGTGTCATTTCAGTCTTGTAGAAATGCTTTTTTTCTCTAACTAGCTTGCTCTATATATGTTTGTTTATGACTTGTATAGATTTTGTTGTTATTTGAGATTAACTTATGTATGACTGTGTTATATTTGAGTGTCTAGAAGGTCTTATTGCCTCACTATTTGTCAAAATGAAAGCTTTTGCTTTCTCTAGATTTAAGGCTAGCTATATACCAGGTTATGGATGTCCTTAGAGGCTTCCCTAATTCGCCTCACTTGTCTGGACTGGTTAGATCAAGTCTGGCGCTCTACGGTCTTATTCTTATTGCCCAGTAGGGTCGCCTTCCTAATCTTGAGTGGACCTCCATGGTCTTGCTATTATTGCCTGTAGGGTCATCTTCTTAATCTTAATTGCGCCCCTTGGTCTTATTTGTTCTCTACTTCATAGGTTCCTTTCTGGTTTTATTGACTTCATTTGGATTAAGTCTTTGTCTGTCCTCCTAGATCTTACTGACTTCACTTGGATTATCTAGGCATTAGTTTCTACCTCATAGAGAGTTAGTCTCCTTTTGTCAATACAAAAGATGGTCCTCTACTTTCAAAGTTCTTTAGGCACTACCTCAACATAAGGTCTTAAGCGTAGTGTTGGTCTGAGGTTCATGTCTTGCCTTGCCAAAAGGTTTTACTAAGGGATCTCACGTAGAGGTCTTCAGCCTTGCGGAGAGATTTATCACCTCACAGAGAGGTCTTTTGCCTCGTATAAGATCTTATAGAGCCTTGCGTAAAGGTCTTAACCAACTCGTGAGAGGTTTGAGTTGTTTCCCTTAAGGTCTTAAGGAGCCTTGCAAAAAGGTCTTATCCAGCCCAACGTAAAGTCTTAGGTGGTGTTTGGTAAAATCAAAAATTAAGTGCTGAATTTTAAGCGTTGAATATAATAAATACTGAATTTTTTAAGCGCTGAATATAATCAATTTGTTTGATAACTGTTGGCCCAAGTATGACAAATTCTAAAGGGGGGTGAATATGATTTTAAAATTTCTAATGCAATTATTCACCCTAAATGCAATATAGTGGCAAATTAAAAGAAAATGCATAAATAAATAAAAAATAAAGAGATAGAAATGCTTAGCCGGATTTATAGTAGTTCGGAGCCAATCTCTTATCCTATATTCACTTCTCCTAAATTACACCTATTTAGGATTCCAATAGTGATCCGAGATTGTGCCCAAAAGCTTTACAATAGTTGAATCGAAATTTCATCCTAGTTCTCTAAGATTTCGCCCAATACACTAGTTATCCAAGATTTCGCCCAACTCTTAGAAGATACGAGAGCTTATGAGTGTTTATAGTCACTCAAGACTTACAAAGAGCTAGAACAAATGATGGATTTAAGTACACTAGCTAATACAAATATGAACACTTAAGAACAAGAATAGAACTACAAGTGTTCAATAATAAAGCATAAACATATTTTAGGAGTATAGCTTTGATTTTCACATAGAATCACTTCAATTCTCTTAGTCTTCTCTTGGGAGTTTCATATATTTATAGGTCTTCAAATTCTACTTCAAAATATGATTGATATGCTCTAAAAACAGTTCCAGATAGCTTCCAACGGCTAGTTACTTTTTGTCTGATTCTGCCTGTAACATGCATTACTTTATTAGTAACGTTCGTTATTTTGGTTTGATGTTGGTGACAGAATTGTGAACGTACGTGACTTTATGTTCTGTGTTGGAAGTTTCTATAATGTAACGTGCATTACACAAGGATGAACATTCATTCACTATTTTAATGTGCGTGCACTTCTTTGTAACATGCGTTAGTTTCTTCTCTATTTGATTTTGTGGAATTTTAGTAACAGCGGTGAAGAACTTGTAACGCCAGTGAGTCTTGTGAACCTGAAATATCACTTCAAAACTAATTGGGTGGTAACGGTAGTGATAATTTGGTAACTACCGTGATATCCTGTGAACAGTAAATATGCAATAAAGTAATTCAACTATGAACATATACTTGCATTACACATATTTCATTTAATTTAAAGTTAATTAAATTAAGTTTTGGTATCATCAAAATATTCATGGGGATAACAATAACTGTTATTACGAAAAATTATTAAACTTTTTTAATGGAAATAATTAACCATTTGATATTGATATTTAAGTTTTAACCATAAAATACAGTTTTGAAATTTAAAAAAAAAATCATAAATAACAATATTTAGAAGCAATAATCATATTAGGATAATATTTCTCATAAGTTTTTAAAAAATAAATATTATTAAACTTTAAATAAGTATTACAAAAACTGATCAATGAGTATAAAAAAAAAATACAACTAAAAGTTAACACTCAAAGAATATGCTAAGGGTATAAAAGTCACTTTAATAAAAAAAAAATTAAAAACAGCATGTTCAGTAAAAATTTTAAGTCAAATATTTTAACTTACCATTTTAAGTGTTTTTGATTTAATTGAAAATTTTAAGTTGGAACCATTTTATGTTATCAAACTATCTTAAAACTAATAAGTGCTGAAAATATTAAATTAAGTAATATGTTGGGTTATCAAACACCCCTTTATAGTTTATTGGAAAGGTCTTATCTAGCTTGTGTAAGGTCTAAGGAACCTCATGGAGAGGTCTTGATAAGTGCATAATTGATGATATTTTACCCCATGTTTCTTAGTATATTTTATTGTCAAATTGAGTTTAATTTGTTCGTTCAAATGCCTTTTAGAGTAATTTTCAGGAATTCTTCATGTGTTGGATTGCCATGATCATTTGAACCGGAATCACGGATGAAAATAGAGGAACAAAACAATTTTGGCCAATTTTTCTATGGACACGCCCAGAGACATGGCCGTGTCACTACCCATGTCATCCCGAGTACTTATTCGCGAATAGAGACCGTCGACATGCTCAGTGACATGGCCGTGTCATTGGCCATGTCAGACTATTTTTCAGAGGTATAAAAACTAAACTTACACAGAAATACGGGGGGATCAGAATTGCTATCACTGGAGATCACTTCTCTAAGGAAAAATTAGGGGTTTGCAGCTAGATTTGAAGGTGGAGATCCAAGTACTTCAAGTTGAGAGCCAAGAATCAAAGATTAAAGTGGAGATTATCAAATCATTCGACATGGATCGTTTGACTTCTCTTCCATTCGTCTTTTGTTCTTGTTTTCTCTTTGTTATCATGAACTAATTTCCCATGTACCTAGATATTTGATGAATCCTAGACTTTATTATATAGATTGAATAGTTTTTAATCAATTAAATCATTCGTTGAATTGTTTTATCTTTATGATTATTTTTGTTATCTCTGCTTAGCAATTGCATGCTTGTTAATTAGATATTGTTTTCTTGTTAATTGTCTTGAGAAAGCTTAACTAGAATTGAACATTCATAAGGGTTGAGGATTGATTGGGGTGCTAGAGATAGACCTACAAGATCCTTTGGTTTATTTTTCTTTGTTCTTAATGCATGAGCTATTTGATTATGTTTGAGACGAGAGTCCTTACGTTTTATCTAGTGATTAGCGATTGATTCGCTCGAGAGAGGTTTCAATCTAGATTAATAGAATGCCAATTCAATTCATTATTTGGTTTAATTGAGTTACTGTTCATGAAATGCATATAGGGTCTAGGAGGATTCAGTATCTAGGTAGTTTCCATCATCAATATCTTTTGCAATTTGCTTGTTGTTTCTTAGTTTAAGTCTTTTAGTTAAATTAGTTGTTTTAATTTAATCATTACCCAAACCATATGATTCACTAAACAATGATCAATATTTTAGCTAGTACTTGTTAATTGTCCCCAGTAGAATGATAACTCACTCACTTCTA
>CATKHJ010038453.1:0-11840 GCA_949750685.1 Vernicia montana | reverse complement strand
CCAAATGTCATTTACCATTTTTCTTTGCTCTATTTTCCATTTTCCATTTTTGCCTTTTGCTTTTGCTTTTTAATTTTTAGTTTTTCATGATAATTATATACGACTCTGGTGGTTGGCTGATGATCAGAAGAAGATTTATCAAGTTTTGATTTCAATTTCCTTATTTTATTTTAATTAAATGTAACATAATAGAACTATATTATATTAGATAGGGTTATTTTGGGCATTATAATTTTTTTTAAATTTTAATTTATTTTTTTAATGGAAAATCAATAAAAATTGGACGGGAATAACTAATAAGTTTTACATAACAAAAATTGATGAATGATTTAATTAGTTTGGTAAAATAAAAAAATATCATTTTATTAATTAGGTCAAATTTCAGATACAAAATAATAATTTGCTCATAATTATTTTTTGTTGCATTTTAATAATTCATTTCTTAAATATATTTTTCACTTCTTTTACTTATATATATGAATATTTTTTCAATAATTTTTTATATTTATTATATAATTTTGTAACTCTTATTATGATACTATTAAAATTAAAATTACATTTATCAATTTTTTTTTGAAGTATTAAGAAATGAGGAATTGAACATAAATATATTATTAATTTGTACTTATTTATTTTTTGAGCATTGTAGATAAAAAATTTAATATTAATAAAATTCGAATCCTTACGTCCACTCATAAATTAGTATTATTATATCCCTAAGCTTAATATATATATATATATATATATTGTCAATTTGTAATTTTGCACTTATTGCTATCTAATTTTATAGACTAAGCTGTTGTTTGGTATAAAGTAAATAGACTAAGAATATAGAACTTTCTGAGTATAAAATTTTGACTTTTTTTTTGTTTTCATTATTAAATCTAGTTTCTGAAAAGTATAAATTTTTTCTTTATTTATATTTGTGCGTTTGGATCAGGGTTAAAAATATAGAGTGTAATAATTACAAGTGTAACTATTAAGGGAGAAATAGTTATAGGTGTAATAGTTAAATTGTTAATCTTATCTGGCAACTCAAGGGTAATGGATAAATTATTAATATGGTTAACTGAGTTTTGTATAAAATATTATTTTTTTTAATAAAAAACTTAATTTAAAAAAAAGACATTTTCATAATTTTTTTACTCACTAAAACAAATTATATATATTTTTAAAGAAAAAACTTATCATATTTTAATGAATAAAGTAATACTATAAAAAAAATAAAAATAAATCTGCAATCAATTATAATCTACAACTAAACAAAATAAAAAATAAAAAAAACCAGTTAAACAATTCTATAAATGAAATCCAAAATAAAAAAAAAAATTCCATAAAAAAAAAATTCCTTTTCCTTTTACAATAGACAGTCGCGCCTTTTTTTTGCGCGTTTATTTTTATTATACGTTTTTACCCTAACCTCTTATAGGTTAATGAATTAAAATTTAATTGGGAGTAATTGTTAAAGAGGTTAAACATTAACCTTGATATCTAAAAGCTTACCAAATAAGATTAAAGAGGGTTAAAGTATTACAAGAGTAACACTTAACCCCTTTTAACCTCAATCCAAACGCACCTTTAATATTAATGGAGTTTGAGTAGTTCAATAGAAAAGTAATTTAGTCATCTATAATTATTTTTTTCTACAATTAAAATTATTTAGTAGTTTTTTTAATTATTGCGTCACTATCTTAAACGTCAACTATTTTAGAACGGCTTCTCAAACATTTAATATATATTGTGACCAACTATATAATTAGTCATATTATTTATTTTTTATTAAATAAGAAGATATTTAAAGAATTACAATTTAATTGATTTACCTTTTTTTTTTTTTTTTTTGAAGCAAATTGATTTACCTTGATACTCTATTTTGTCGTCACTATGCATAATTAATCACAAATCCGACTTATAGAGCACACATATATATTTATTATTATTATTATTAGGATAAATTATTATTTAGTCATTAAGATTTAAATTATTAACTGATTCGTCTTAATTTTTTGAGAAATTAATTAATTAATCATTTAGTTTTGATTCGGTTAAATTATTTAGTCATTCGGTCTAATTTTTGTATTTTTTTATTAAATTTATAAAAAATGATTAAAATGTCATTGTATATAATAAATATAATTTTAATTTTATTATTTTAAAATAAAAAATTCAAATTAATAAAATTAAATAATAATTATTTAATTTTATTAATATAAATATTTTTTATTATATATAATAATAAATAATTTGATAATATTAAAATTTAATTATTATTTAATTATATAAATATTATTTACTTTTATTAATTTAAATTTTTTTATTTTTAAATAATAAAATTAAAATTATATTTATATTTATTATATATATAATGATATTTTAATATTTTTTATATATTTAACATAAAAAAAAAAGAGTATAAAAACTGGATGAAATGCCTAAATAGTATGATATAACTAAAATTAAGAGACTAATTAGTTAATTTTTTAAAAATATGAATGAATTAATTAATTAAGTCAAATTTTATGGGTTAAATAATAATTTATGTTTATTATTATTATGTTAATTTTAAAAGAATTTGCGGTGAAGTGTGAGAACCCAAAAAGAAGCATAACAGCTTCTTTAATGGCATGACAAGGTGTACAGCACGCGCAAAGTAAAGTCATACAAAATCCGAATTCCTGTAATGCCCTCACCGAAGGCGACTATACAGGATTACAGTTACAAGACGTACGCTTTAAACTTATAAAATAAAATAAAATACGGCAGAAAGCCACAGACTTTAATTAATTAATATTATCCATAATTATTTTTTTTAGCCAGAGATATTATCCAAAAATTTCCTTTTCTAAATATTTATTTATTTATTTATTTATATTGATGGTATAATTTTTAGAAATCGTATAAAAATACATTCAGTTGGAAAAAGGTATTTGGGGGTTGGGTGACGATAGCAAAGGTTTGCTTTGCTTTGTAGTAAATTATAATTCTCGAACTACGGATAACGGAACTGTCCTTCACATCATCTTTGCTGTGGCGCTTCTTCAAACTCGGATTATCTGTTTGTTTGTTTTGTTTTTTTCTTTGCAAAATGTCAACGACCGTTAGATTATATGATCGGATGGTTCGTTTTCGTTTCATTCTTTTGGTAGGCCTACTGCTACTGCCACGCCTTCATTACTTTTTTTGCTATACTAACTGTTTTCTCATTGTATATGATTTACTTTATACAAGTTGCACAAGTAATTAATAAGTTATTGAGTGTGTCCCATAGTGTAAATGGTCACGAATTTAAATTTTAAAATTCCTTTCTCTTTACAAAATATTCAATGTATCAAAAATAATTAATAAAAAATATAATTAAAATCTTAAGAGTAACATAATACGGTGAGATAAAGTTCAAAACCTATTAAATCTTAAAGTGTTATATTTTAGTTAACTATTGTTAAATTAAGACTTTTGATTTGCCCTTGAATTAATTGAATTCATTAGTGTGGTTTGAAAATTAATTGGATTGAGAATTCAAAATATATATTTTTTTCAATTGAAGATATGAATACGCGTAGAGTTGAGTATGGTACTCGAGAATACTGAATTGAACTGAAATATTGAACTGTTTTAATACTATATTGTAATAAATTTAAGATTTAAGGTGAGAACCGTACCGAAAAATTTTAATTTGGTACAGTATTGATTCTTAAACTAAATCTTGTTGAATCGATCCGAAAGTATCGAATTTTAACATTATATATATATATAACCCATTAAAATCTAAATTTTAGACCCATTATATATATTAATTAAACTTTAAACCCATTATTATGTCAATTGTATATGATATATATATTGATATATATATATATATAAAAGTTTTAATAACACCCATTAAAATTCAAACAATTCAAACCTTACACTTATGGATGAGCACAGTATTTAGGAATATCGGACCAAACTGAAATACCGAACTATTTTTGTATTATACCGTAGAAGTACCGAACTGTTTTAGTATTATACTGTAAGAAATTTGGGATTTAGGATGAGAATCGTACCGAAAATTTTAATTTGATGCGATACTGATTAAAAATCAGTATCAACTTGAATTGAATCGTGCTCAACCCTAAATAAGTGTATCATTATATAATAATAATTTAACTATGCTCATTAATTAGGAAAATATGTTAAAGTTTATAATTGTTTAAATTTAACACACAATTTTAAATTAAGTTGTTCAGCCAAAGATATAATCAAATAAAATAATTAATGTGTTGGTGAATTTTTTGAATGCGAGCGTGCCACTGTGTAAGGTACACGAACCGTTGAGAAATGCGCCTAATTGACTTTTAATAATCAGATTGACTGTGGATCTCCAAGCGCCTTTACCACAATTTACTTGGATTTCAAGAATGCCAATGAATTAAATGCAATAGTATGCCAAAAATTAAAGTTTGAAAAATTAAATGTGCTGAAGAATATAAACAATGGAATTGAAAATGAAATTGAAACTGAATTGCATTAATTGAATTTGCATAAGGCATGAAATTGAAATATTCACAGTAGATATGAATTGAAATTGCAATAGTAATAAAGACTTGGAAATTAAAGTGTTTGAACAAATAAAATAATAAAATTGCTGGAAAATGAAATTGACTGCTTGAGAATTGAAATGACTTAAATTTGCTGTAATTTGGGTAGTATTTGGATGATTGATTGTTGCCCTCTATTTGTCAGCTTCTCTTCCTACTGTAACTTCCCACTAGCCCACTAATTAGTCATCCACTGTAACTCCCCACACTGTAACTTCCCACTAACCCACTAATTAGTCTTCCACTGCAACTTCCCGCTAGCTCACTAATTAGTCTTTCACTTTTCCCTTAATTCTCTCCATTAGTCATTTTCTAGCTCCCACTTTCTCTAACTTCCACTTTCATTAACTATTAACTACCCACTTTCATAAATTAATTTACTTAATAAATTATCGGGTTGAACTTTGTAAATGGGCCAATAAAAATATATGGACTTTAATAACAATAGGCTGAAAATTTATGGTGCAAACATAATGTTACCAAAATAGTAACTTAATAAGGATAATAAAATAGGAGACATCTTGGTTTTTAGTTGTTCATTTTGGATTCTCTACCATTTGACCAATTAAGATCTTATATATGGACAATATATTATATTATAACTTCAAAGTGATTAGGCAAAGAAGCCAGCGGAGTAGCATGGGCTTATAACTAAACGGGGCATTAATAATTAAAATGATTGAACTAGGCAAAGAAGTGTTTATTGATATCATAATTATAGATTTGTAATGTCAAATTTACATTTGAATTTGAGTACTAAGATTAGTTGCCTACATGCTTAAAAAGCTTGCGTAACTTATCAATTACATAAAAATTGAAATTTTAAAATTTTATTTTCTTTCTTTCATCATAATCCAAATTAAGTCTATTTTTATCCTTAAAAATAATAACAAAATTATCCAGTAAACTAGATGATTAGATGTATTAAAATATAATACACATTAAATTTATAAATTTATGAAATTGATCACCCAAAATTATAAAGGGTAATAAATATTATATTTATGTAAATAAGAATATATTCCATATGGTATTAATTATAATTTCTTGAAATAAAGGATTGTACTGTTGAAAGTTTGATACATATTTCTAGCTTTAGATTAATCCTCTAATGTTTCTCAAATCACATTTGTCATTATCACTAGCAATCCTCAACAACTTGCCGTTGTGCTTCTAATTCAGTAATTATACATAATACATCATTGTATCGCCAACTGTCCCCATACTATATATATCATTGCATGCTTATGAGTAAAGCTCAATTTTTTACTAATTAAAAGGTAAATGATGAACTACTCCTTTAAGATTAAAATTAAATTTTAACGAAATCAATATTATTTATAAATAGTTTTAATCGGTTTAGATTTTAATAAAGTGAAAAATATTTAAAATAAATAACAAAATTCAATCATATAAATTAAAATATTATAATAATATGAATTAATATCACAATATTTATGAAAATGCCACATTGTCTATGTAGTAAAAATCACATTAACAAAATTTAAAAGTCTCAAAAAGTTAGAGAGCGCTTGGTATAACTGCGGTTTTCTGTTTTTTTTTTTCAATTGTTTAAAAAATAAATATTAAAAAACATTTTAAAAAAATATTATTTCTTTATTTCTTTCCCATTTATCCATAAACATTTTGAAAAAAAAAAATCTTTTTAAAATCTTTTTTTTTATATTGAATGGGCCCTTATTATAATAAAAAAAAAAATACTATTAGATAAAGAGACCCTACAAATAGTAAAATCATGATTTTTTGTTTTTAAATTTGAATTGAATTAAATTAATTTAGTGTGATCCATTTGATTAATTTATGTGCAAATACAATCGTAATTAATGTTAAGAATTTAAATTTAATAATTTATTTATAAGCATACACTTAATCAACGCATATATTGATGATTTTTATTTTCTTAAAAGCACTGCCAACAATCATTAAATAGATTTTAAATAAATTTAATTAATAATAATTATGAATTATAAACATCCCTTTCAACAACAAATTATAATAATTAATACTCTCAACCAAATATATATATATATATTATCACAGATAACAAAAGGAGAAAAAGATGTCGGATGGAGGTATGCCAAATTCCAGAATTAACATGAAAAAAACAATAATAATAAAAAGTTGAGAGAGGAAGGATAATTGTAAATGAAGGTTTGTCCTTATCTTAAGAAATACTTTAATTTAATGGCAACATTAATTATACAAAGTAAAGGGTAATGATGGTAAGGCTTTTGCAACAAGTCAAACTCAGTGATCACAGCAAAAGCAAAGCCGCCGTTGTAGAATTCTCTGCCATTTTAATTCCAATTTAATATATACAGAATTTTGGTTGGGTTGGAGAATACTATTAATATCTCTGTTGTTACTGTTACCATATACTACTACTTTTTATTTACTGTATTTTTTTTTTTAATTAATAAGGGACATTTTCGGCAATATGATAAAAATTTGAAACACCCGCGCCAATTTGTTAAAAAAATTAGAAACTCACGATCCCAAGACGTGAGATTTTTTTTTTTTTTTTTTGTACCTCCAAGACGTGAGATCATAGAATAGAATCACCTTGTTCTTCGACATAAATTCTGACAACCCACTAATCATGTACCTCGTCCATGTGTCAATTTCTTTTTTTAAGTAATTATTATCATAGACATTTTAATTAAAATTTTAATATTTTAAATTGTTTATTTTATTTATTTTTATCTTCCCTAAATTAGTAGTCATTATTTTTTAATAGCTTAAAATTCATCTAAACTTTTCAACTTACAAAAAAAATTAGTAGTTTTCAGTAATCAAGAAAAAATTATCAAACAATTATTCCTATTGAAATAAACATTTTTCTTACTGTTAATTCAAAATTATGTAATTAGATAAATCCTAAATAAATTAGAGCACGATACTCAGAAATGCCATATCTAATCAATATACGTATAATTTATTTAGGATTCATCTAATTACATAATTTTGATATATATAATAACTAAAACTGATCACGATATTTGAAAATACCAAATCGAATCAATATATTGAACTGTTTTAATATTATACTATAAGAAATTTGAGATTCATGGCAAGAATCGTACAAAACTGTACTGAAATTTTTAATTTGATACGGTATTAGTTCTTAACTCATATCTGAATCGAGAACTGTATCGAAATGAACCGTGTTGAACCGACTCAAAAGTATTGATAATAAACCCAATTTTAACATAGCATCAATTAAATATATATTAATTAATTGATGTATATATATATATATATAAATAAATAAGTTTTAATAAAATCCATTAAAATTTAAATCTTAGGTTTAGGGCTGAGTACAATATTCGGGAATATCGAACAGAATCAAAATACCAATTTGTTTTAGTATTGTATTGTAGAAATACCAAACTGTTTTAGTACATACTATAATAAATTTAGAATTTAAATCGAGAACCGTACTAAAAATTTTAATTTGATACGATGCTAATTGTTAATTCAGTATCGACTTGAATCAAATCGTACTCATTCATAATAATAACCCAATCAATCTAATGACATTCATTAAGAATAATGGAGTAATGCTTATTATTTTGATTGATTGATTATATTGTTTTTTTTTTTAAAATATATACTATTTTTGTTTCTTTTTACACGTCCTTTAAAAAAAAATTTATTCTAATTTATTTATCACCTTAAATAATCGAGATATTAACTTTTTCTTTTAATTTTACTCTTATTTTTTATTATTTATACTAAATATTTAATAATTTTACAAAAGGAATAATTTAGTTTTTTGTATAATTATCTAAAATTAGATATAGATATAAAAAGGAAGCAGGGAGGGAGTAGTAGTAGTTTAATTTAATTAGGAATATGGTGGGAAATGGAAATGACTTTCTTGGATCCTGTGAGGGACCATTGTCGCTGTTACACATATTTTACCAATTTGATAGCCAAAGATAAAGGAAACAAGGAATGATGAAAAGTGGAAACAAAAGAAAGGAAAAAGAAATCCAAGAAAACAAAAAGTATAAGGTAGAGCCAGACAAAGGAAAAATACTGGTAAGTGATAGAAATTAAAGAAAAGAAAAAGAAAGAAAGAAATTGCAAAATAAAGAGAAGCTGTAGAGGAGAGATTATTATAGCTAGACACAGGATAATAGAAATTGGTAGTAGTAGCAGTAGCAGTAGCAGAGAAAATTAGAAATTAGAAATTAGAGAAGACAAGTAATTTTCTTGATTTTTCTCTCTCTCTCATTCTTATATTCTTTCTTTCTTCATATACCCACCAAGAAAACCCACTGAACCAAATAATCATCATGAAACACCCTCTGCACCCAGCACTCTCAAAAAGTATCATCTCTCTCCATCAAAACCTCTCTTCCCATAAATTTACCTCTCTTAACATCACATATCCCTCAACCAAAATCCCCACTTTCCCATAACCATGAAACCTCCTTTCCTTTTCTGTTTAACATTCTCCTTCTTCTATTTGCTACTACTACTCCCTGCTTCTTCTACCCTGCCTCTTCAACTCCGTGCTCTTATTTCCCTTAAATCCTCTCTCCTAGACCCTTTGGACACTTTCAATGACTGGGATCCTTCCAAACCATCTTCCAAGCCTAGTTTCAAAGGCCCAATTTGGTGTTCATGGTCTGGCATCAAATGTGACCCCAGAACAGCTCAAATTATTACGCTTGATCTCTCTCGCCGCAGTCTTTCTGGTGTGATTCCAGATGAAATCCGTCACTTGAAGAGTTTAATTCACTTGAATTTGAGTGGAAATGCTTTTGCTGGGCCTCTTCAACCAGTTATTTTTCAACTGTCTGAGCTCAGGACTATTGATATTAGCCACAACAGCTTCAATTCAACATTTCCGCCTGGGATTTCAAAGCTCAAGTTCTTAAGAGTCTTCCATGCATACAGCAATAATTTCACCGGTCCACTGCCTAAAGAGTTCGTCTCTCTACGCTTCTTGGAGCGGCTCAATCTCACCGGAAGCTATTTTGAAGGAGTGATTCCTTTGGAATACGGTAGTTTTCCGAAATTGAAGTTTCTGGGTTTAGCTGGAAATTCACTAGAAGGGCCCGTGCCACCACAATTAGGATTCTTGAGCCAGCTTGAGCGGATGGAGATTGGATACAATATGTTAACAGGGAGAATACCAGAGGAGTTTGCATTATTGACTAATCTCCGGTATCTCGATATCTCATACTGTTCTCTCTCCGGTAATCTCACCCAAGAACTTAGAAATCTGACGAAACTTGAAATGCTGTTACTTTTCAAAAATCAGTTTACTGGTGAAATTCCGGGGAGTTTTACAAATTTAAAAGCTCTAAAGGTTCTTGATTTGTCTGATAATCAACTCACGGGCACAATTCCAGCCGAATTGTCTTCTTTGAAAGAGCTAACAAGGCTGAGCTTGATGAAAAATCAATTTAGTGGCGAAATACCACAAGGAATTGGTGAGCTGCCAAATCTTGACACCTTATGTCTCTGGAACAACTCTTTTTCGGGATTTCTTCCTCAAAAGCTTGGTTCTAATGGCAAGTTACAGTGGCTAGATGTATCCTCCAACTCCTTCAACGGTCCAATCCCACCAAATCTTTGTCACGGAAACAAGCTATTCAAGCTCATACTCTTCTCCAACAAGTTTATTGGAAGTCTCCCAGAATCGCTAGCAAATTGTACCTCTTTGTCCCGTTTCCGAATTCAAGACAATCAGCTTAACGGTTCAATCCCATATGGCTTCGGCCTCTCTCAGAATCTAACTTTTGTGGACCTAAGCAAGAACAATTTAACAGGTGAAATCCCTCACGATCTTGGCAATGCACAGCAGTTACAGTACTTGAACATCTCCGAGAACTCGTTCTACAGCAAATTGCCTAGTAACATATGGAGCGCACCAAATCTACAAATATTTTCAGCCATTTCAAGCAAAATTACAGGCGAAATACCAGATTTTATCGGGTGCAGCAACGTGTACAAAATCGAATTGCAAGATAATTCGTTAAACGGTGCCATTCCTTGGGACATTGGCCACTGCGAGAAGCTTCTTTGCTTGAATTTGAGTCGCAATACCCTCAACGGCATAATCCCATGGGAAATATCAACGCTTCCGGTGATCACTGATGTCGACCTTTCTCATAACTTTCTCACCGGCTCAATCCCTTCAAATTTCGACAACTGCACCACTTTAGAGAGTTTCAATGTGTCCTATAACCGCTTAACGGGCCCAATTCCGGGTTCAGGAACGATATTTCCGAACTTGCATCCGTCGTCGTTTTCCGGCAACGAGGGTCTCTGCGGCCGAGTTTTGGCCAAGCCATGCGCTGCGGACACGTTGGCAGCCGGCGAGGTTGAGGTACGCCGGAGGCAGCAACCAAAGAAGACTGCCGGAGCTATCGTGTGGATCATGGCAGCAGCGTTTGGTATTGGCCTATTTGTTCTCGTTGCTGGGACAAGGTGTTTCCACGCCAATTATAACCGTAAGTTCAACGACGACCGTGAGATCGGACCGTGGAAATTAACTGCCTTCCAACGCTTGAATTTCACGGCTGAAGATGTGCTTGAGTGCCTCTCTATGACTGATAAGATCATAGGGATGGGATCAACTGGTACTGTGTACAAGGCAGAGATGCCAGGTGGCGAAATCATAGCGGTGAAAAAGCTATGGGGTAAGCACAAGGAGAACATCAGACGGAGGAGAGGGGTTCTAGCTGAGGTGGATGTGTTGGGGAATGTGAGGCATAGGAATATAGTGAGATTGTTAGGGTGCTGCAGCAACAGGGAATGCACAATGCTGTTGTATGAGTACATGCCAAATGGAAATTTAGAAGATTTATTACATGGGAAAAATAAGGGAGAAAATCTAGTGGCAGATTGGTTCACAAGATACAAAATAGCTCTAGGGGTGGCTCAGGGGATATGTTATCTTCACCATGACTGTGATCCAGTGATCGTGCATCGTGATCTGAAGCCTAGTAATATTTTATTGGACGGTGAGATGGAGGCTAGAGTAGCAGATTTTGGAGTGGCCAAATTGATACAAAGCGACGAATCCATGTCTGTAATTGCCGGTTCTTATGGTTACATTGCGCCAGGTAAGTTCTGTTTGAGTTTCCTTTCTTTCTTGTATCATCACACACCTTCCACAACTTGCATTTGATAGTACATTTATATCAAAATATTTTGTTTGTTTGTTTGTTAGTTCTTGTTAGTCACCTCTTTTGATTTAATTGGTATCTCTCCTCTTTGAGA
>CATKHJ010038441.1:0-25686 GCA_949750685.1 Vernicia montana | reverse complement strand
TTCACACAAGAAACTCTAAACTATGACTACATCATCTAAAAGAAAAGATTTGATTAGGAATTACCTTAAGAAAGCTTGGTCTTGATTCTCTATTGTATTGACCGAAAATTAGATGAGAAAAGAAAGGGAATTTTCTTCTTTGATCAAGTGAAGGCTACGGGTGGTTGGTGAAAAGATGGAAGAAATGTCTAGAAAATATATTTATTTATATTAATTTTTGCTTCAAAATTATATGTGGTGGAGCATTTCTTTGGAATAGAATATTAGGTTAGTGAATTAAGATATTTATTAGCTAAAGAAAACAAGAAATGATCTCATAAAATAATTTTTTTGTGCTTCATCTCACCATCCAATTAAAAACAATATCCTTGTAAAGCCCATTTACCCCTTTGATAATTCTTTATTAAGTTATTAATTAAAATTGACAATATTATTATTATTATTATTTTACACTATGGATCTCAATTATTTAATTTTTAATTAATCTATCACCAATTTATTTACCAACAAACATTATAATACTCGTATATATATAAACAAGTAATACTCATTAACAAGTCACATATAACCAATAAATTTCTATAGTAGTCTTCCTGGAGTTCAAGCTATATTTACGTAATTAGGTATTCAAATTTAGTTATCCAATATTTACAATATATGCTTCAACTAGGGGAATACCTAGGGTATTACACCCTAAGTCCTAGGATCGTCACACTCCAAAATGTGGGGTGTGACAGAAATCCTTGGGACAAGGAGTAAATTGGGCCGACTATTTGAACTCAAATCTCTTCGTTTACTATCTAATATTGTTGCTGCAACTGTATCTTCCACTATTTGGCATTTCCATTGGGACATGTCTCTAGTTCTAGGCTTAAAACGTTATTTTCTACTGGTCATTTGGGTAATGTCAATAATGAACATTTTAATTGTGTTCCTTATCAATTCTCTAAAAATTATGTCTTGCCGTTTAATTCAAGTACTACTACTTCTAATGCACTTTTTGATTTGCTACACTCTCATGTTTGGGGACCAGCCCTCCATCCTACTATGGGTGGTTCTCATTACTTTGTCATTTTTGTTGATGATTTTTCATGCTATACATGGATATATCTTTTGAAAAACATATCTGAAATACCTCAAATTTATATTCAATTTGCTTCCATGGTAAAAACTCGATTTTCTTATCAAATTAAAACTCTTCGTACTGACAATGCTATGGAATATAAAGATTCTGTTTTATCTAAATTTTTATCTCAAAATAGAACCATTGTACATAAATCTTGTCCAGGAACATCTCAATAAAATGGTAGAGCAGAACGCAAACACATACATATTCTAGATACTGTCAGAGCCCTTCTTATTTCTTCCTCATGTCTGGAAACTTTTTAAGGAGAAGCTGTTCTCACTGCCGTATATACCATTAACAGAATTTCTACTTCCACCATTAGTAATGTTTCTCCTTATAAACAGCTCTATGGTCATGCACCTGATTATCAGTCTCTTTTTGTCTTTGGCAATGCATGTTTTGTTCTTCTTCAACCTCATAAACATACAAAATTAGAATCATGAGTTAGATTATGTTGCTTCTTAGGATATGGAATTAAACATAAAGGTTATCGTTGTTGGGATCCTCTTTCTCAGCGTCTTCGTATTTCCTGTCATGTTACCTTATAGGAACATAAAATATTTTCCAATCTTTCATCCTTTAAAGTTCAGAATGTTTCTTCTTCTTTTCTAACAGACCCTTCTATTATTTTTCCTGATGATTCTTGTAAAGAACAGCTTAACTCAAATAATGTTGGCCCCTCTACACTTGCTCCTATTGACTCTCCAACTACTGGCTATTGTTTCTTTATTGGTAACTCCCTCATATCCTGGCGTTGTAAAAAGCAAAATGTTGTATCCAGGTCTAGTACTGAAGCTGAGTATCGAGCTCTTGCTGATGCAACTTCTGAACTCATTTGGCTTCGTCGGCTTCTTCAAGATATGGGTATTAAGCAGTCATCTCCTATATTACATTGTAACAACCGCAATGCTATTCAGATTGCTCAGAATGATTTTTTTCGTGAACGCGCTAAACACATTGAGAATGATTGTAATTTTGTACGTCATCATGTACTACATGATTCAGTCAGGTTACTATCAGTATCTTCCATTGATCAAACTGCTGATATTTTTACTAAAGCTCATCCACCTCAACGCTTCCGTGATCTTGTTAACAAATTTCAGATGACTAATCTTTCACCATCTTCAGTTTGAGAGGGATGTTAATGTGAATACTCATTTCTATGGTCAACAATCTCACCTCTCATCCAACTCTCTTATGGACTTTTACACCACCTCCATGTGCACAGCCAACAACCTCCTAACTCCAGCTAATTCTCCCTTCAATTAAGGCTCCACCAATGTACTTATTTTCTTATAAATACCATGTATTTTTTCTCTTGTAAACACAACAAAAATATATAAAATATAATTTTTTTTCTCTTTGTTCTTAAGGTTGTAACAGGTGCAATTTGATTTAGCTATTTCTAAGACTTTGATTTAGCACTCTGCTTTTTGGTAGGATGACTACATATGCCAACTTCAATTTCACCTCTATTGCTTAAGAGTTTCATATTTTCATTCAATTTCTATGTTGTAACATATATGCTTTCTTTTGCTTTGTTTTATATGATAGTGTGGTGTGGCCCATTCTATTATTATTATTTTTTATGATTAAATCAATAAGCCACCATGACAAATGATCACCTAGCATATTTATTTTATGTACAATAAATATATATGTAGGTATTATATTTTTTGCAAATTACCATTTTTGAAAATAATAGACAGTTTGTTTTCAAAATGTTGTTATGTTTGATAAATTATATTTTTTGTTATATTTATTTCCTAATACATTAATAATATGCTCAAATATTAGTCTATATTTTTTAATTTAAATATGTAATAATAAAATTAAATTTATATTTAGCCATTGATATTAATCCGCGGCAACGATTGGTTTTCTTCTTAACAATCTACAAAACAATATTATTAAATGAGATCAAGATAAACAATTTGCGAAACAATATTATTAAAGGAGATTAAGATAAAATGACTTATAGTATCGCGTGAATTATTTTTTAATTTTATATAAGCTTGAGAGATAAATTTTATATAATATATTTAAAAGTTAATTTGTTGTAATGTAATTCATTTTAATTGCTAAAAATATAATTACATTGTTAATTTGCCTTGAATTATTAATTAATATGTAAATTTAAAGAAATAGATTTCTAAACTACAAGCAAAACGTGTTATAATATAACTAATTAATTTATGATTAAGTACTTTTTTTTTATGTCAATAGTTAAATATTCATATATTATTTTGATAAAAATTAATTATAAATTTTAATAAAAGCACATTTTAATAAGTTTAATTAACAAATAATAAAGATTAACAAATATTTTTATGATAAAAAGAAAAAAATAAAAAATAAATATATTTATTCGCGGATCACCCGCCGTATTCATTCATAAATCATAATTACAGAGTTGAAAAATACTCGCACATTTCAAACACAAGTTACACGTGTGTAAAAGAGCATCCACAAAACTTTTTGAGTGACTAATGGGCTTTTAACTGGGCCTTGATAGGCGACAAGCTTATTATTTTTATTTTAGTGAACATAGCTGTAGAAGGGGCCAGATTCATCCTCACTTTGTCCTTGTGTGAAACTAGCTTCAAACAGCATATGCGTTTTCAAAAATAGGTTTATACCCTATTCTCCTCTTAATACTTATAATTTTTAAATAGATTTATATTCCATTATTCCTCTCAATACTTAAAAAAAAAAAAAAAAAAAAAACACTAGCTTCAAGGCTAGCCCAGTAACAAAGGATCTTTTCATTTAAATTTCGTTCTTTTTTTTTTAATAAATATTTTTCTAGAAAATATTTAGATAAACCCTATATTTAGTTGTTGAGTTTGTAACCTAAATAAAATTTAGGGATATTGGTAAATTTCGGTCCAATTGAGATTCAAATTTAAAATTTCATAATTTTATAAATAACTCTAATATCATTAAATAAAAAATTTATTCATTTAAACGGTATAAAAATTATATGGCTCATTTGTTAATATATGATATAGATTAAGAGCATGGCGGAGCTAGAAAATTTTTTCAGGAGAGGCAAACTTTACTTTGTCGTAATCTATTATTTATATTTTATTCAAAATAAGCTAATAAAATAATGTCTCAAATATATTAACAATAGTTAAAGTTGAAAAATTTTTATAACTAACATTTTATAATTGTTTTCTACGAAACCTCATATTTTAATAACGTTGAAAAATTTTCACATTATTAACACTATTAAAAATATCTATTTTAAGTCTTAACATATATGATCAAACAATCATTTATCCATGAATCACACATTCTATTACTAAAAGAAGAAAAAGAGAAAGTGAGGTTAAATGAAAGTGTGGGACAACTAGTAAAAAAGCTAAAAAGTGAAGAAAGTAAAAAGATAAAAATAAAAAAAAAAATTATTATGTATAATGAATACTGGGCTTTTTAAAAAAGAATCATAGTATACAATGGACAGTTATTATGAGTCAGCAGCAATTATTTTAGTATCTCAAAAAATTATAACATATTATATTTTTTTGAGAATATATTATTGGAAAATTTTAATGGGACAAAATTAAAAATGACCTAATTAAAAAAATTTAGTATGGACAAAATTAAAAATACTCTAAAATTTATACTAAATTTTGAAAACTTGCCCCCATTGCGCCCCCCCCCCCCCCCTAAATCCGCCCTTGATTAAGAGTATAATCAAGTCAAAACAGTACTAAGTATGAGCTCGATTTAATTAAAAAAATTTAGACTTGAAACTCGACTCAAATTCAATCGAGTTTTTAATTTAAAGTTTTACTTCAATTTGAATAAATACTTGAAATATTCAAATTCGACTAAATTTAATTATTAATTAAAAATATGAAGTTAGTTTATTAAATAATATTAAAAAAAGTTTGAATCAACTCAAATCAATTTCAACTCAATATCTAATTAATAAATTACGATATATATAAAATAAAATATATTTAAAAGTATATAAAATTTCAATACTCAATTAGACTAATAAATCACTTAGTCAAGTAACTCAACTCAACTTTATTAAATCACTTAGTCAAGTAACTCAACTCAATTTTATTAATCGAGTTTTAGCTTGACTTGACTTTGTATTTATTTTTTGCGCTATTTACAATTAATTAAATCAACATTATTTGCTTGTTTTTATACAAATGAAATTGTTAAATAAAAATTCCCTCTGCATTATACAAATGTTAGTTTTAAATAAAATTTAAATAAAAAAATATAATTAAATTGTATCATTTTAAATATAATTTTAAAATGATAATAAATAATAATATCAAGCTCAAAGATCAAAAGAAAATTGTAATTAATTATATATAGTAATAAATTTATAATATAATAAATAAAGTCAAAAAGTCAAAATTTTAGGGAATTTCATTCCTCACTCTTGTTTAAAAAAAAAAATTATATAAATACCTTAAGACAAAATATTCTCATATATATCTTTTTTTATTAAAAAATAAATTTATTAAATTTTATATTTCAAAAATACCCCACTTTCAAAGTATATCATAAATATATCAAATATGTATCATAAATATAAAAAAAAATAAAAAAATATTTTAAAAAATAATTAAAAAAATTATATTTGATATAGTCTCCTCAAAAAATAAAAAAATAAATATATTTCATTTTATGATTTGGCAATGAGTTGGGCCATAGAAAAGATGCCGAAGCTAAAGTAATGGGCTGGGCTGGACTTCTAACTCTCAGAGCATATAAAGCCATATTTTGACATTTAAAAGTCAACGACTTAGTAGATGAAGCTTCGTTTTTTCAGCTAGAACTTCAGAATCGCACAAGAAGATTAGTCAAATGACTCGTAACCAAGCAAACCCAAATCTACTTGCACTTTGCAAAAAAAAAAAAAAAAAATCTACTTGCGGACCTTATTTAATTATTATTATTATATAAAATAATCAAATAACATTTCTTTTTACTATTTTGAGAAAGGAAAAATAAAAGAAGCAATAATTAAACAAATAATATTACTAATGATATTCAAAAAGAAAAAAAAAAAACGCTTTTATGAAAAAATAATAATTGCAATTGCTTTTTATTTTAGTAACATGAATTTTTAAACTTTTTATAATTCTATCATATTTTTTGAAAATAGACTATTGTACTCCAAATTTTTAAAATTATTCGCAATTATACTATTTAATCAAAATTGCTCATTTGAAAACACAGATTAAAAATATAAATGATATATTACTATTTAGTACCTTATATTTAATTTAATTAACAAATTTATCATTTTTTTTAGAAACGAATTAAATGATTTTTCACATTTGTTTTTGTTAATAAAATAATTATTTGTTGTTATTCAAAATAATTTTCAGTAATTAATAGCATATTTAATAGTAAATTACTAAAATACACTTGATTATAAGTAAAATAAAATAAAATTGATTATTGATTATTGATTTTTTTTCCCCTATTTGTCTGATTAGATCCAAAATTAATTTGGCACATAATTAAACCGTAATTTTTCTTTTGAAAATTTTAAAAAATATTTATATATTCAATAATATAAAAAATTATGTTTTAAATAAAAAAAATTATATATGCATCTCAAAATAATTAAAATGAATGGTTATAAAAGGTTATATATTTTTAATAGTATAGAATTTTTTTTGTTATTTATAATAAAATTATATTTTTTATTATTTAAAATATAACTAATAAGTTTTTTTTTATTTTTTTAGAAAAAATTAGGTAAAAAATTCAAAAAAATATTTAATTTGAGATTTTATTAAAATAAATAAATTAAAAAAATGAGAGACAATAATATATTAGATTTTATAACCATATAATATATATAAAGGTATTTTGATTTTTTTTATTCATTTAACAGAAAACTTTTAATTATTTTAAACGGAATAACTATTTTGTTAATGAGAGACCATTTAATTTGTATATCAAAAGGGGAATGTACCTGTTAATTAAATTAAATATGTATGATTAAATAGTAATATGTCATTTATATTTTTAATACATGTTATATATCATTATGAGAGAGAAAAAGTTAAAATGAGTAATTTTGACTAAATGGTACAATTCTGAACAATTTTAGAAATTTAAGATATTATAGTCTATTTTTCAAATAATACGAAAAAATTATAAAAAACTCAAAAGTTAAAAGTATTTCAAGCCTATAAGCTTTTATTTTATGTATAGCATATATGGTATGTATTACTATATTTATTTTTATATTAAGATTTATATTTTATGGAAAGCTTTTGATTACTATGCCAAAAATCTAAGTATATGACTTTTAAAAAATAAATATATTGATATAAATATAGCTATTATTTTAGTGATTAATTTTAGGGCCCACTTGAAAAATAATATAAAACTAAAATATTTAATTTAGTTTTATTTGCCATTATTTTAGTGATTAATTCATGAATTTGAAATAAATTTTAAAGTCATACAAATCATTTGAATTATATTATTTGACATAATTAAAATTTAAAATGAATGTATTTATTTTATTTTATCATTATTTATAAGAACATATATATTTTATGTAAATGAACATATTTTTATTTTTTAATTATGAGTTTCATTAGAAAATTAGAATTCTCAAAAAACATATCAATTCCATTTATTTCAAAATAATTTATTTTTAAATTTAAAAACTATATTATATTATATTAAATATTAGAATTAAAAAAATAATAAAATTCTTATAAAATTTGAATATTCATTAATTTATATAACCAATTAATAAAAATTAGATTGATATTAAAATCACCATTTTAAAATTATTTTTCTACTTCAATCAAGAATAAATGTTTAAATTTTAATAGAAGGCATTAAATTAAAATTGTCCGTTAATTACAATTAGCACGTGGCAAACATTAGGATATTCAGACAATAATAAAAAAGTCGCGAGTTTTCACAACAGTTTAGTAAAAGAGACGCCGGCAAGTCGGCGAGTGGGGGACTCTTCAAACATTGATAATTGAATCGGCCCTGTCAAAGAAACGATGCTCTATCATGCGTCTTTGACGTGCTTGCGTTTTGTATCTGGCTGCCACGCGTTTCTTTTTAGCTTTCCAACACTTTGTATTCTCTCCACAATTTTTCTTCTTCTTCATTTTCTTGGTTGTCTCTCAGTTTCTGCTTTCTCTGATCAATTCGCGCATCCCCAAGCTTATTTCCTTTCATTCTCGCAGCTTAAATCTGTCTGCGAGAGTGAAACGGTGAAAGGGTTGCTCATTGATTGAAGAAAAAATGGTTCAAATCAAGGAGTTGTATCCTTCTTTTATATCTATGCGTTTTTGTGTTTGATGGTTATTAAACCTAATTTTATGTTGATGAACTTGTATTTGGATTTGTTTTAGACTTATTTGAATTGGGATTGGCCCAAAATTTAAAATTTTGGATTTGTTGGTTGAAAATTCAATCTATCCGGATACAACAGGCTTGTTTACATGGTATTTTTATGTTTTTGGTATTTCCTTGACTTGTAAATTGTTGATGCGGTTTTTCTGTCAAAGCCGAATTGTCATGCCCGTGTCACTAGAAGAGGTATAACAAATGAATTCATCAAATTTATGTGATTTATAGATAGAAAAATAAATTATTGTTTGTTAAAGATAAGGTTTTTATTTTTTTTATTTTTGGGGTTTGCAGTATCAGATAGCCCAGATGTACATGGTGATGAAGATGCAGCAACAAAATACAAATAGTACTGAGGGTATTGAAGTCTTGGAGAATAGGCCATTGGAGGATGATGTATTTGGAAAGTGTCAATTCACATCCAAAGTTTATCGGTTGCAAAGGTAATTTGAATTGGGTAATTGAGATACTTAATAATGCAGTATTTATATGTTGTTAAGAGACCTAATTAGCAGGGATAGGAAGATGATGCTGTATTGGTGTCTAACAACTGCAAGCAACTCTGTTTTTTCTAACCTTTATTGACAATGACTGAGTAGAACTCAAAATATTGCTTTGCCGAGGTTGAAAAATAATGAAGAAATAATTTCAGTTGTTTTGACTGTAATTCGTGGATGAATGGTTTCAAGTGACCTATAAGCATGGTCTAGATAGTGCACAGATAATGTCAGGTATTTGTGTGTGCTTGTATGCCCATAGGTGATGGTGCATTTCATTATGGATGCTTAGCTTAAATTATGCTGGACTGGGAACAACGTATGCAATGGCATTGTATGAAAATGGAAGGTGGTGAAAGCGATCCTGTATGTATAAAATTGAGAGAGCTTTCTTTTATATTTTGATGACTGTGTGCTGTGCCTGTAGATTGCAGTTATATAATCAAAATGATGAGTCTAATTTTTATTATAACTCATCTGTTGATGTAATTTCTGTTGTACTAAGATTAATGGTCAATAATCAATATGAGGGCAATGAAGAGCATTGACTGCAAGGAATTGATAGATGAGACATTTACAAGCAAATGCTTTTTAGATGTCAAAGCATTCACAATGACATAAGAGGTCTCTCTGGTGGTAACGTTAATGGTCAATACTAAAACTTTAAAGATGGTTGGCAATCAAAAGTTGTGATTGATTTTTCATTTAAACAAATGGTAGGATCATAAGGTTTCAAGATGTTGCAACTTTATAATAGATTTAATTGTTTAGTAGAGATTAGAGGAGCATGAGCGGATGTATTACTTTTAGTTATGCACTTGTCCATGTGAATGTGTTAATGTGATTGAGGTTGGGCATATTCAGCCCAAGTATAAATAAAATAATTTAAATTAGTTTATTTATTAGATAACAAAAGAGAGGAGATTTTTTGGTTTTCAGAACTAAGTTAAAGTTGTAGAGAGAGTCTATTTGGCTGCCTTTGATTTAATTTTTATCCTTTAGGTGAGGGCTGTTGCTTAATCTCAAGTTCCATTTATTTCTAACTTTTTTAAATTTCACCTCTCTTTCTATTTCTCCCCCTTTATTTATTTTCAGGAAACCTTCACAGTTTTGACTGCTTACAATTGTTGTTCTCTGAAATTTGGTTTCAAAATTATGTCCTTGGTAGTATGTGTGTAATTTCTCCACAATGCTGATACCTAATAATGACCAGCATCTTAAATATTTTTCTGGCCCTTTGGTTCCATTCTTTTATATTTTACTGGTTTATAAATATATAACACAACATTTTTTAAAGCTTGAGGTGTTAATATCCTGTTATTGCATTTCTGTTTGCAGCAAAGCACCAACTTGGCTTACAACTTTTGCACCGGCAGATGCTCTCATCATGCAAGAAGAAGCTTGGAATGCATATCCAAGATGTAAAACAGGTTTGCATTGTTCTCTTGCTGGAGTCTTGATATTCTTTGTTATTTCTAAAGCTTGTATCAGTTAACTTGTATTGACATGTTTTTGTTTTTTCTCCGCAAATGGATGCCACACTATCAGTGATCAAGGTAATAATTTTTGCTTTTTGGATTGAAAATTTCAACTTTTTAAGTTTTTCTTGCAAAGGAACTTCACATGACAGTCAATAGCATGCTCATTTTGGTTTGTGATTTTTTGCAGTGCCCATACTTCACAAAGTTTTCTTTGACGGTTGAAACTATTCATAGGGCTGACAATGGTCGGTCAGAAAATGTAAGTTTCTTTGAATTTTTGTAGTTTCTGTGTGAATTTCAGAAAATCTATAACCTGATATCACCCAGTGAGTGAATGTTGTTTTTGCAAGCATTCTTCATTGGTGGTTTCTTTAGCCTCTCTTAACCTGTGAAGCTTGACAAACTAGGTGCATGGCTTAACCAAAGAACAACTAGCAGCCAGGCAGGTTGAATATATTGATATCTCTTCAGCAGAAACAGATTATTGGAGTTATGTTGTTGGAAGTAACAATATGGACTTCTCTAAATTCAAATCTGTGAGAACTGGCCGTGGTCCACTTTTGGATGGATGGCAGGTTGGTGCCCTATCAATTATTGAACACATCATGCATAAACATGGATGCAACCACTTGTGGAATTTGACTTGTGCTCTTTCAATATAGTGCACATCTTGTTATCATATAGTCTTCCTCTCTCTGCAACTTTTAGAATCCTTCACTTCTCTTGTAGCTTTCCCCTTCAAAGGAAGAGGCAATGCATTCTGCTTTTTGTGTACATATTCAGCTGGACCATGCCATATCTCACCTTATTTGCTCTGTATAATGTCTAGGATCTTGTCGATTAGTTTTCCTTCTCATTTTTCATTTATGAAATCTTCTCATCCCCAACCTTTATCTGTATTCTCCACTCTCCACAATATAAAAGCTCTCTAAATTGTTCCCAAAAAAAAAAATTTGCTGTCTTTGGCTGTATATGGTAGAAATAGTCAAACCTCATACCATTCACTTCATTGTTGGTTGTCAAAATAAGTTAGTTGCCTCCTCTTGCGTCATGAATACTCACACGAATAAAATTTGCAATTATTAATTATAGCTTATTGATATTGCAGGATAGGTGTAAACCTGTAATGACGGCATACAAGTTGGTAACAGTAGATGCACCATACTGGGGTTTTGGTTATCGACTCGAGCAGGCTTTACTAGCGGTAAACTCTCTCGCACTTTGTACGGCTTTTATGATTGAAGATTTTTGCTGTACCATTTTTACTTCATAGGCAGATAGCTACAAAATCTTAAGGGTTCTAGGGAACTATCATTTTGCACCTGGACTACAAAGAATATTGTGGGAGAATCTTTTTAAAAAAAAACCATGAATTTAGACAATATTAATACTTGGTTCCTTCCTTTTTCAAATTGAATCACATGATCGTTAACTTTTTGAAGTTCTTATCCTTTATTCTTTCTGTTTAAAATATCATTATTTTAGTATTTGAGTTTTTAAAGGAACATCTGTTTAATCCCTATGGTTTCATATATTATCTGCTTTGATCCAAATTTTCCTAGACTAATAGGATGCGTCATTTATATTACTTGGGTATTTGGCATATGTTTCTACTCGTCTTGGTTGTAAGTTTAATGCATGTTTTCAAATTAAACTTATGCAGGGTGAAAGGGCTCTTTTTGTAGAGAGTCATCGGAATTGTTTTAGTTGGATCGATGAATGGTTTGGGATGACAATGCAACAAATACGTGAACTTGAGCTACAGAGTGATTCTTCATTAAATAAGGTAGAAATATTTCAAACTTAATGACAAAATTTCAATATGAGTAGCAGTAACAGCTTCATTAAGTAGACCAAATCAGTGTAATATCTGAAAATGTAGGTTGGTAGTTGTCACATTTGAGTTTTTTAACCAGATGGTGTTCTTTGTGGAGCAAACCAGCTAAGTCATGGCGTTCATGTTATTGATGATAGAAAATTGGGAAGCCAACTGTAATGACAACTTCAGAAGACTTTGATCAGAGATTGTCCCTTGACAATGAAGACACTAACAGCAAGAGATTTCAACTTGCTGTCGACACGTAAGGTGCCACCGATGCCTTAGGCAGCAAAATGGGATGATGTTCTCCATATTGGAATTGTTGTAATGTTTTAATTATTTAATTTTGATTACTTCTTCATTCTTCACAGAAGTAGTAAATTTTTTATTATAGCAGATACATAATTCTTTTGGAGGCCATGGTTATGTCATATGTATATCACTATCAACATTTTTTACAGGAAGTTTTGAAATCCCCTGTGAAATGTCAATAATAGATTCATAATTTCATGTTCAGAGTCTTTAACTTTGTTATTTATAGGATATTCTAAAATTTATTTGATGCTCTCTTACTTATGGACCATTGTTTATTTTGCCAAAAAAAATATGCATTATTAAGAATTTGCTATGTCTAGCAAAATTCATTAGGGGAAATTGTTTAAGTCATTTTCCTTGCTTTCTTTGTTTGTTAAAAGAATTAAATAATGTATATGTTTAGTAGAATTTAATTAATGAGATAAATTCGTGTTTCTGGAGTAAATTTTGTAGTGAAATTTTTATTATTTGAAATAATCGAATATAAAAATGTATATATTTATTTTCCCATTATTTATTAAGAGGTAAAAATATTTTTGAATTTTAATAATAAAATTTATCAAATGAATTAAATTTTTATAAAATTATAATTTTTTAAAATGATTCGTCTTTTGTATTAAAAAAAAAACTCTTTTTTTTTAATTGAGCGTGGGAGAAGAAATCAAATCTGAGTTTATTATTCAAATTTTATATATACTTACCATTAGATTATGTTTTAGTATACCAAACACTCAACTTTTAAACTTGGAGAATAAAATTTTATTGATTTTATCTTTCCAAACTTTTTTTTTTCTATAAAAGGGAGGACTGCAAACCCAAAAGGATAATTTAAATCACTTAAATTATTGTTTTAATGAATTCTTATATACTTTAAAATTATAATCATTATACTTCAAGTCTTTTTATTTAATGTTTTTCTTCTATATTTGAGGGTTCTCGAGTTTAAATTTTAATAGAAGTTAAATTTATTAAAAAAAAAATCTAATTAATGTTTAATATTTCAATTAAATAGCATAAAATAATTTATTTTCAAAAAAACGTTTTCTAAATTTATTTTTCTCAAAAGAAACAGAACATAAGCTATCCAACTAATCTGGCATATATTCACTCAATTTAATATTTAATTAATTTAATTTTTAGTTCAACAACAAAATTTTAATTTTTTTCTTTCAAAACCAAAAAATTTAATTTTTTTCTTTTGCATTAATAGCAACCGAAAAGTTTGGTGTCACAATCGTTTAAAATTTTTACTTCATTTTTTTTTTAAAATTTAATTGAGAAATGATTCATAGACATTTCCAGATTCAATTACAAGTGTCAATTTAGGAAATTTAAATATATATATTAATTTTTTTATTTATCTTATCAACAGATTGAAAGCTTTTGATGTTAACTACTAACGGCCATTCTGCATAACTTCAAAAATCTGTACAGATTGGGCTGATTTCAATTTGAATAACGCGTAATACTCTGCTTCTGCTTCCACCGGAGGTTGAAAATGGCGGCAGTCGCGGTGGCGCCGAAGGAGATCAAGGCTTTGTTTGAACGCTACTCGGAGAAAGGGATCATGAACGCTGATCATCTCCGTTCCTTCCTTGTTGAGATCCAAAAACAAGACATGGTTACCATTGAGGAAGCAAAAGCCATTGTTGATCATTATCAGGGGCTCGAACAAGGTCTCAATCTCGATGCCTTTTTTAAGTACCTTTTTGGCGATGATAACCCTCCTCTCGATCCTAAACTTGGGGTAATTTTACTTCTTTCTATGTTCTTTCATTTGGTGGCCAAATTTTGGGTATTCAATGAAATGGGTTTTGTTATTCCCCTGTTTTTGGTGAATAGCGAAATGGGATTTGCTGGGTTTTTGCATTTGTTTTTTTAGCTTTTTTTGGATTATTATAGATGTCAGCTGGTGGGGTTTTTGTTTGGTTTCCTCCTTTTTTTTTTTTTTTTTTTTTTTTATTGTTTAATAAGTAGAAAATTGGAGGATTTGGCAGGTAGTTTTATATATTAAGAAAGAATGTCAAGAACTTGAGATTTTGAAGTATTGGGTTGTAAAGCACGTAAAAAATAATTTAAGATCAAGACTGTGACTTATCATTTTCAGAAAAAACTCGATGGGAAGTAATCAAACTTTGATAATTTGTTTATAAACTGTTGAATTTTACTGCAATTTAGTAAATAACTATTGGCTGAATAAAATTTTGGGTGTCAAAATGATAAGGGTTTTGTAATTTTTTTAGGGAGTGGCTAACTGGGATTTGTTGGTTAAGTTTTTTGCATTTTTAGCTTTGTTTGGATTACTATAGATGTTAGCTGGTGGGGTTTTTGTCTGGTATACTCTTTTTATTGTTGAAAGTAGAAAATTGGAGAATTGGTGGGTACTGGGCACTTTTCCATATTAAGAAAGAAGTTCAAGAACTCAAGATTTTGGATTATTGAATTGGGCTGTAAAGCACTTAGAAATGAATTTACAATCAAGATTGTTGCCTTTTTGTTTTCAGGAGCAAAAAACAAAACTCAATGGGAGTAATCAAACTTCATAATTTGTCTGTTTTAAATTCTCCTGCTAAATAAAATAACTACTTGCTAAATAGAATCCCATTTTATGCTTCAACATGTTTTTGTAGTGCTTGTAAGTTATAAACTTGTCTTTGTTCCATTGTTCTCTATAATATAGATTCATCTATTATTTTGTAGTCATGATGTGCTGTAGTTTTGGATATTGAGGTGGATCTTGTCCGAGTTTTAGTGCAGTTGTTAATTAGAATGGAAATGAAGTTGTGGATTGCTGTTTCTCTTTTTCTTTTTGTCATGGTTGTTCTCTCCAATTTATGTAGCTATCTGTTTAATTCCTGTTTATTTGATTTTCAGAACTTGTATCTTCCTTTTTTTTATTTTATTTTATTATTTATTTTGGTGAGTATGGTTTCAGGTGCACCACGATATGACTGCTCCTCTGTCGCATTATTTCATATTTACTGGGCACAATTCATATCTAACTGGGAATCAACTTAGTAGTGACTGCAGCGATGTCCCTATCATAGATGCCCTGCAGAAAGGTGTGAGAGTGATTGAATTGGATATATGGCCTAATTCCACTATGGATGATGTGGATGTCCTTCATGGGAGGTATGCTATTGTGCAAAAGATGATATGTAATTGCCGCTCAAAAAGGAAATCAAAGTAGTTGAGACAATGTCTAGAGAGTAATTTTTCTTTGTTGAAATTTATATCTTTGGTCTAGTTTTGGTAATTCGTACCATAACAAATACTGACTTTCCAATTTTTTGAATTGGAAGGTTTCACTCTTCATTTCTCAATGCATAAAATTGAACTATATTAAAATTGAAAAGGGGTCAATAAATACTATGTGCTATTATCATTTAAGAAATCAATCTTCTGGTATTTGACTATTTTCATTATAGATTCTGAGAAACTTCTATAAACTTTAAAATACTAGTGAATCATGCGTGCATTATCTTTGACTAGTTGTTCTGTTTTACTTTATATAGGACACTGACAACTCCAGTGCAACTTATCAAATGTTTGAGGTCTATTAAGGAGCATGCCTTTACTGCATCTGATTATCCAGTTGTTATAACTTTAGAAGACCACCTTACTGCAGATCTTCAGGCTAAAGTCGCTGAGGTGAGTCTTTGTTATTTTGTGGGTATTTGAATCTCTTGGGTTCTAACAATTTGTTATTCTATGAATGATCTCTAGATGGTCACTCAAACATTTGGAGATGTACTGTTTTCTCCTCGCTCGGAATGCTTAAAGGAATTTCCCTCCCCTGAATCGTTGAAGAGACGGATTATCATATCAACCAAACCACCAAAGGAATACCTCAAGGCCAAAGATATTAAGGAGAAAGAGAAAGAAACATCTGACCTTAAAGATCACATTCAGGCTGATGACTGGGTGTGTGGAGATGCTCATTAAAATTTACTGATTTTTTCTGTTTCGCTTGTATACTTATCTTCTTTTTGGCAGAATGAATTAGATGATGACAGCGACGATGAGGAAGATGTGAATGAAGGAGACATCAAGTCTCAGCGAGCTATAGCTCCAGAGTATGTACATTTAATTGCTATCCATGCCGGGAAGCCTAAAGGTGGACTAAATGAGTGTCTAAGTGTGGATCCTGAGAAATTGAGACGTCTTAGCTTAAGTGAGCCAAAACTTGAAAAGGCTGTTGAAACTCATGCAAAGGAAATTGTCAGGTGCTAATGAATATTATTTGCTCGTGTTTCAAGAAGTCATGCTTTTCCAATTGTTTAGCTTGCATATTTTTTTGTTCTGCAAAACAGTGTTGATGTGTCTGACTAGAGAAAGAGAGGGATAGATACAGACAGAAAGGCAACAAGGATTGCTGACACAAGAATATTTGTGCAATCGGTGATGTTCAACAATACAGCAATCATTGTTGAACAGGTGTTTATTAAACGGAGCTGGTTTTAATTGAATGACTTATACAATCGTTTTCTATAGTTTCTTTGCTGGGACTTTAGTCAATACTCCATTCTATTTTTCAACTGTTATGCAGTCAATGCCTGCACTTACACTATTAGTCAACTTATATACTTCCTTGCAACTCATTTGTAATTGCACAAGTGTTGAACCAAGCTCTACAAGGTCTGATGATTTCTTGCAATGTAGGTTTACCCAGCAGAATATCCTTAGGGTGTACCCAAAGGGTATTCGTATTGACTCGTCCAACTACAACCCATTAATTGGGTGGAAGCATGGAGCTCAAATGGTTGCTTTTAACATGCAGGTTTGCATTTTTAAATCCTTGTGTAGTTTATGATTCTTATCATACAACCTTGAGGAAGGAAGCTGGAGGTGTGATTGTGTGGTGTTTTGATTAGCCGTATGGATTGCTTCTTGAATGGAATGACTAATTAAATGATTTTATTTACACACTAGAGTGCGTGTGTATTTTTCGGCCACTAAATAGTTCAGAGAAGGAACTTATAATGAAGGATTTGTTGGGTATAGTTGCTTTTATGACGCTGGTTGATGGGTGCATTAAACATGCTATTAATTTTTAATATAATGCTTCATTCTTAATTTTGTGGAAATGTGTCTCTACCAAATATAAACAGATTTATCATTGACAGGGACATGGGAAATCACTTTGGTTGATGCATGGAATGTTCAAAGCCAATGGGGGGTGTGGTTATGTAAAGAAACCAGATTTTCTGTTGCAGTCTAGTCAACATGGCCAGATGTTTGATCCTAGAATTGAGAGGCCTGTGAAGACCATTTTAAAGGTGAGTGATTTAAAGCCAGATTGTTTGACTAGAGTAATTTTTCAGGCCTTCCAGTAGACTGTTCTTATAATGTTCATTTCTTTACAATGCTTTGTCTCAATGAATAACTTTAAGTTTCATGTTTCTAAATAGGTGAAAGTATATATGGGGGAAGGATGGTACAAGGATTTCAATGGCACTGGTTTTGACTTATTTACCTCACCAGATTTTTATGTTAGGGTAAGATAGATATCTTCTCCCCATTCCTTTAATTTCTTACAAATTATTACATACCATTGACTTTACCCATCATGCTAAGCTTTGTCATAACAATGGCGTCTTCACTGTTATATACATATTTATTTTTGGTACTCGGAAATTGTTAAAGGCTTTTGGGCCATCAAAATTTGAACATTAATCTCCTGCACTATGACGCAAGCTCTTGACTACTTGGAAATTCTCTACATATTAGACCATAGTATTTGTCAGAAAGTTGTGCAGGATGATTTTATATTTTCTCTTGTGCCTGTTGGCTGGATCATTGAAATTAATGATAATCAAATGGAGTTTGATTTTTCGCTCTCTGTAGGTAGGGATTGCTGGAGTCCCTGCAGATTCTAAAATGAAGAACACACGGACAGTGAACAACAATTGGACACCTGTCTGGAATGAGGAATTCAAGTTCCCATTAACTGTTCCGGAACTGGCTCTACTTCGTATTGAAGTTCACGAGTATGACATGTCTGAAAGGGATGACTTTGGAGGTCAAACATGCCTTCCTATTTCTGAGCTAAGAAGAGGGATTCGAGCTGTTCAACTCCATGACTTCGAGGGGGTGAAGTACAATTCTGTAAAGCTCCTCCTTCGATTTGATTTTAATTAAGACTATAAGTAGTACTACTCTGTTATACTGCCCTATGGTTGAGATGTACAGATTTTAAGAGATTTCTTTGATGTTGTGCATTGGCCTTCATTACATGATTCGCACAGCCATGCAACATAATACCATCTGCCCTGCTGTTCTGTTGTCTATTAGTAGTCAATAAGTGTAGGGAACTGGCAAATATAATTTTCTTGTAATGTAAAATAAGAAGCTTTTGTCTTGGCTAAAGCAAATGAATTGTGATGTTAAGAAATAATTGTTCTGTATCCTACTTGGTTTGATGAAAGGAAAAGTTATTGTTTAGTTGATGAATCTATTTGTACATGCTGCGCAATTCCACCAATGGGTTACATGCAGATAATTTGGGTGTGGCCATTGCTTAACAGCTTCAAGCCTTCATTATTCTAAAAATTTCCTTGGACATACAACTTCAACTTCTCATAGAACTTCTCATGCAAAATTGAAACTTCATATAAAAATTGCAAAATTTGTGAAAGTTATTATTATTATTTTTTTTTTGTAATTTTCAATCATATTCTGACATGTTAAAAATATTAATAAAAATTATCACATCAAATCCGGCCGCCGGAAATTTAACTTGAAATATGATCCGCTTAAAATTTGCTAAAATTGAAAGTTTATGTAAAAAAATTATAATTTTGGTGAAAGTTCATATATATATATTTGTAAATAACCCTATTTTTTTTAAAGAGTATTATGCAATGTAGTAATGGGAGTCAAATAAAATAAAAAAAATCCTTGTTGATTTGGCAAACACCCGTCACGTTGCTGCTTCAAGAATCTAGACTTACAAAAAAAAAGTTGGAAACAAGAATAGTAGCAGTAGCACAAGAAGCCAAAACCAATCGTGATTGAAAAATTAAGCCATTGAACGGTACAAAGCACAAAAAGCTTGAAAGTAGCACTGAATTGTCTTGGAAACGGAAATAATTTTTTAAAGACAACAGTGGTTTCTCCAAATTGGTAAGTTGTCAATAATTGCCTTCATTCACTTGCTATCTTCTTGTATGCTTATTGATTGGTATGTGTTTAAATTGAGTGCACACCACCTGTTCGATAATTTACCTAAGTCAATAACAAGAACAAAATCCACCATAATTTGTCTAAATTAGAGGAAGTTGTTTGTTGAAAGAACATGGACTTGAACTCTTGTAGTTGCTTTGTTTGTTTGAAGGATAACTAAATGGGGCCTAGATGGAAAGGAAAAGGCTCAGAAGCCAAAGCTCTTGCAGATCCCATGTCAAAGATAGTTTCACAGCTCTGTTCTTCTTTAACCCAATTAGATGCTCAGGGGTTACTCTCAGGATGTGGTGTACTTCTTGCTGTGGAAGCAGAGCAAACTGAACTTCTTACTCGTGCATGTTTTGGCCGACCCATTATTGCAGCTGAGAAAGATAAGCAATGGTTTGAATTGGGTTTGGAGGAAGCTTTTTATTTGTGTCATTCTCTAAAATGCCTCAAGATTGTTGGTGAAGATAATTCTCAAAAGAATGTTGTTGAGTTGTGGCATTACATGAAATCAAAAAATGCAACATTCCCTGATTTTTACAAGGCTTATTCTCATCTTCGAATGAAAAATTGGATTGTGAGACCGGGATCTCAGTATGGTGTAGACTTTGTTGCATACCGTCACCATCCATCTTTGGTTCATTCTGAATATGCAGTGCTTGTTTTGTCAGGAGATGATGGTGATTTGAATGGGAGATTGAGAGTGTGGTCTGATTTGCATTGCACAATTCGACTTTGTGGAAGTGTTGCAAAAACATTATTAGTTCTTAACATCAACAAAAATGGCCACGGTGTTGTCTCTCCATCATGTTTAGAGAGATACTCTGTTGAAGAGCACACAGTTACAAGATGGAGTCCGGAACAAAGTCGTGAGAATCAGACAAACACTGAAAATGGAGCTAAGTAAGATGTTATTAAAATTTTTTTTGTTTTACTTCGCACAGTATTGTGTAAACATTTCACATTTGTAATTTAATTATCTGAAGATCTATTAAAAGCTTTGGTTTTTTGTTGTAGTATCTATTACCTTTTCATGGGTTTTTTTTACCAACTGGGCACTTGGTCAGTACATGAAATGGCAGTGTACTGACAAGTATCTAAAACTATTTTTATTGTTTTGGCTGTAACTGTAATGGTCTAATCTCTTTCATGGGTAGTAGCTTTATTTTTTTTCTTCTACTTCATTTTAGAAAAAATAATTGTTGGTAAAGGTGGCTCAATCATTTGTTGCTCCATCAGTAATAGTAATGCATGGTTAACATTTAAAATTTTTATATTCCTAATAATCCTTTAACTTGCTCAGTCTTAACAATACTGATAAAGCACACCTAGGTATAGTTTAACGATAAGGGTATACACGATTACATTATAGATTTAAATTTGATTCCTCCTTCCTCAATGCTCAAATATATATATATATATATATATATAATTTAAAGGCATGATCATGGCTTTCTGTTATTGTCTTTCTTGGGCATATGGTCTCTTCTTTCTCTGCCTCTTCATTTGCACATGTACAGGAATAATGTCATGTTCTGGTAAATAAGAATAAATAAATCTGATACTGATCTTTTGCTAGTCTGCTTATCTACTATTGTTCATCAATTTCAGGTTTCAAACATGCACATGAGATGGGCAACATGCAACTGTAAGCACATCAATCTTGAAGCAGAATCCAAGGGGAATTAATTAGGCATGAAGTGTTATGAAGGTAATTAAATTATTATGTGAATGTTGCATTTTATTTGGTATGAAAGCATCAATTTCTCCTTCCCTAGACACAGATTAACATGAGCAAGTTCCCCTCAATTTTCAAGGAAAAAGGAAAGGGCACAACTGAGCACCACTTTCTTATTGTAACTTGTGGCCCCCTTCTATTGGCATATGATTTGGATGCCCTTTTTTTTTTGAGGTTGAGAAAAACAAAACACAATAGTATGAGACATGTGATAGTCAATTCATTTAATCCTTATCATAATCAGTGAACTACAATTTGTCTGCCATTATTGATAACTTTTCTGACAAAGTTGTTAGCTTGTGGTAAAACTTATTAGCATCTTGCCTACTAAAAAAGTGAAAGGATCGTTTGTTTGACATTGTGATAATATTTCCATGCTATACTAGTGATGTCGAGTCAAATTTGCATGTACAAATATATGTAGAAGAAAAGGATTTTTCATTGCTCAGTCTTCTAATTACAATACTATATTTTATTTTTCTTCCCATTAAAAGCAAAGATTGGTAGAAGAAGAACATTACCTGGATACAAAATATACATCCAATCTTTCAAAAATAAGGAACAAAATTAAGTGCACTTGTGAAAGAAATACCAGTCCTAAATAGAAAAACACCAAAACCATAATACATACCTAAAAGACTAAAAGCATACATGCACGATTTTTCACTTCATTTAGAGATGGATTCTGCTAGGTTGTGACTTTGTCATCCTTGCTTCACCGTAGGATTCATCGTTATCAATCCGGCGATTGTTCCTAAAGGCTGCACAGCCGATCACATAAACAATCACCAGGATGATTAATATAATGATGTTTATCACTGACACTTTTCTCCAACTCTTCCTCAGGCTGCCTAGCACTCCAGCCTTGCAAGAGTTGCAAGAATAACATAGTTGCTCTTGATCATTGTTCCATGTGCTGCAGTCATTGGAAATAGCTCCTCCTCCAGATGTCCATACTGTTCCATTCACATAGGTGAAACCACATTCTGTAGGTGGCTTGCAGCAACCGGACTATACAAAATGGAGGGGAAAAAAATCATAAAGGTTTGTTTAGCATTACTGTTGAGAAAAACGCTATATTCACATAGGTGTAATCACAAGAACTTAAAATTGTTTTATTGTCAAACAGAGATAGTCACATAAAAAAGAGAATCAGTGTTGCAGGACATCGATATTCCAAGCAGTGTAAGCATATCCTATTTTCTGTTTTTGTAAGCAAAAAGATATGGTTTAAGTGGCATTTTGATTTGATCTTGATGAAGATTATTGATGTGGGTCCTATTATTTAGCTCATTTTAACTTCATCTCTTGTCTGCTACCCCATCTTTATAAATCATAGTAGGGCTCACAATATCTTATCTTATATTTTGCCTAGCGTTTAGGATTACTGTTAGAATTAAAAAAATACTTGTAAATTTTTTTTTTAATTTAATTAATTTTTATTATTTTTTATAAACTGTTTTTTAAAATTATTTATGAAAAAACATTAATTTATCTGCTCTGAAAAAATAATTTTAAAAATAATATAATTTTTTTTTTTTAATTGAAATGCGCTTTTAGAAACTCAAACTCAAATCCAAACGGGACAAAGTCATTTAATGGAAATGGCAATTATAAACAAAGCTCTCAACTCCAAGTCTTAACAACAATGAATAACCATATGGTAAATTAAAGAATAATTTATTAGAAGTATGTGCGATGATACTGGGTATTGTTTGGTAGGTGAGAAATAGGTGAGAAAAGTCGAGAAACATTTTGGATTCTAGGTCTTTTGTACATATTTGAATCATGTCTAACACCAATGAAAGAAATACAAGTATACAACCAAGCAAAAGATAATAAAAGGGATATGTATATTCTATATTCTACTTTGAAAGGAAATCCTAAAGGATCAAGCAAAAAAGCAAACCAACCACTTCCACAAGAGACCATCCAGGTAAAAAGAAGAGTGCATAAAAATAGTAATTTAATTTTTTTTTTTTTTTTTAACGAGTACTCTAAGGACATCGATTAAGAAAATTATATTTCCGACAAAATTTTATTATAAAACATTTAATAAAAATAATTAAATTAGTTTTAAAATAAGTTAAATAAAAAAAATGAAAATTTTAATATATTTGTATTTAATTATAATTACTACCATCTTGTGATATTTTTTACTTTTTATTCATTTAATTTTATTTTTAAATTTAAATTTATTTATTTAATTTTATTGAGTTATTATTTTTTGATAAGTACCCTTAAGGCACTCTCCTAGGAAAACCGAATATTTTCCTAAATCTTAAATATTACTGGTTATGGTCAATTACTTCATTATTAAAAGAAAGGCCAATTTTCATGCCAAAGAAACCGCCATGGACAGGTGGCCATCTTGCCTTCGCACATGGCCCCTAACAATAATTTGTGCAATTTTATGATTATTATATTATTAAAAGTTAAATGAATAATTTATTAAAAAATTTGGATAAATTTAAATTTATAATATATTTACGTTTCACATAATAAAAATAATTATATATATTGGCATTGTCTTTTTTTAAATTTAATATGGGTAAGGCTTCATTATAGTAAAATACCCCACAACTCCAACCCTTGACCTAAATTCAAAACTTGAAACACACACACACACTAATAATAATATAATATTCACACCTATCCTTAAATTTTATCCATAATTTTTTTATTTTAAATCAAACACTAATAATATTATATTTTTATATTATTTTATTTTACTAATTAATGAAATATTTAATTTTATCTAAAAAAAATTAGAGAAAATTAAGCAAATATATAAAAATAATAATCTTTAAACTCACTCTATATATATATTTAAAAAGAAAAAAGAAAAAAATCGCTGCAATTGTTCAAACTATTTTTTCATATAAAAAAATAAAAGAAAAAAGAAGGAATTTTAATATACAAAATTATAATTTTGTGTTATAAAACAGATAGTCGACTACTCTAAATTATTATTATTATTATTATTATTATTATTATCATAAAATAAAATTAATAAAATAAGAGAAAAAAAAATAATATTAACATACCTAAATAGTACTATATTAATATTTCTTTAAATTAAAATCAGTATATATTTTTCTTAAAAAAAAAAAAAAAGACTATTTTTTTAGCTCAGAAATTCAGTAAGGAGATGATCAATTATTATTTTAAGAGATAGAGACTTGATCATTTCATGAAACTATAATTAAAAAATAAAATATAGAAAATAAATAAATAAATAAACATACCTGAATAGGAGTAAGCTTCCTTCGATAAAACATATCAGCAGTTTCAGGAACACCATAACCATTAACACCCATCTTAGAACAAACTTTAGAGTCTCTAATACAAGAGCTAATCTTATTCCAATAATTATCACTCGCCACGCGATCTTTCAACCAGCCTGAATAATCTTGCAAATAGTAATCTAAATAAGCTCTATTCATCTGCGGCCGGCCAGACCCTTTATCGGTGACAGCATAAGCAAAGATAATAAACCCGATAAGGGCAGCGATGATAAAGAACATAGCAAAAAGATATAACCACATTAAGAAAGTGTTTCTATAACACGCGCCGGCGAAACCTGCTAATGATACGACCAAGATTGAAACCCCAATAATTATTAATGGCCACTGTAAAAATTTTAAGCAATCAGTGTTGTTGGCTCTGCTGCTTAGCCAAATTCCACCTCCTAAAATTGGTATTGATAGTAAGAAAGTTAAGAAGTTTAGTACTCCTATTAAGTGATTGCTACTTCTCATTTTTGTAGATTGAAATTACAAACAATTGCTTTCTTTCTTTATTTCTCGTTAAGGGAAGCTATGGTTTGTTTGTTTCAGAGAGAAAAAGAGAGAGAGAGAAAGAGTAATAATAAGGGTTTGTTAGATGCAGGTGGTGCTTTATGATTTATAAGCATAGAGTTTGATGTGGGCCCCTTGTAATTTTTTTAAAAAAAATTCTTTAACTACTTTAGTGTGAAAGTTCTCTTTATTTTAAAAAATATCTTTTATATAAATAAAAAATATTTTAATTTATTTTCAAAAATATAAATAGTGTAATTTTTTTTTTAAATTCAATATACTCTCTAATTAAATAGATGAGAAAAAATTAATAAAAAGCATTATAAGAAATTGTAAAATTTATTAATTAAACTTAAAATAAAGAGT
>CATKHJ010038425.1:0-11014 GCA_949750685.1 Vernicia montana | reverse complement strand
CCTTAATCTCATGTGATTATGAGTTATCATTTCAGTCTTTGCTTTATGATGGTATTAGAATCACGCTTAATTAATATTGTAACTTTACAACTACCAAATTGTCAATCCAACCAACATCCAAGGATTAAAATCCCTTGGATGCTGGAAGCTTGGCATGTGTCCTGTTTGTCCTCCTTTCTAACTACGAACAATTAATTCACTAATGTATATTTTGTGTTAAAAAAAAATTGTTAATTTTAGGCTTTAATTAGAGTTTCCAAAAGCAAAATCTTTTATTAGATTTAGAAACAGTTAATTAATAAGAATTATTTTTGTTGTTTTTAATTATCATATTACATATTGACCATAATATTGTCCTTATATATAATACTTCAATTTTTTGGAAAATGATTTATGATGTTTACATGTTGATTTTCAAATTACTAGCTAGACAGAATGGAGTTTTCCACGAACTATATTCCTATACATTTTGATAATGGCATATACTTAGAAGATTTTTTTTTTTTTTTTTTTTTTTTTGAGAAAATACTTAGAAGAAAGATATACTACTTTTTTTTTTTTTGGCCTTTTAGCTGAACTCCATTAGCATATTTACTTTTTTCTCACGGTTTGATAAGGATTCAATCCTCTTGCAAAGTAACACGTACGGTATATAATTATTGTCTCCACTATTTTAACTAGACTTATTCATGAATCAGATTAAAAATCTCAATTAGTGAAGAAAATTAAGAGATTGTATGTCGAATCTTTGGAAAATTTTATATTTTTTAAACTTAAATCCGGCTCATAGACAAGTCTAATTTTAATTGTACTCTTTAAATTGGGATTAAAAATCGATAATTGCTATAATTTTAAAGAATAGTATTTGAGCGGTCGATGCGTCTTATGAGATGTTCTAAATTAAGACATCAATATTCAGTGGTGAACGCATAATTTTAATTGAGGAAAGCGAAACTTACAGTACCAATTTTTTTACATGTTATATTTAAATATAAAAATCTATTATAAAAATTGTTAGAGGTAGAGGTATAAAAATAAAAGTTTAGGGGAAAATAGAAAAAAAAATAAAAATTTTAGTGTATAAAATAAAAAATAAAAATAAAAAGTATAGATATAAAATTACAAAAAATAGTTAGAGGATTACTTATAAAAATTTAATGAGTTAAAAAAGTAAAAATAAAAATTGAAATGTCAAATATGAAAAAATATAAAAATGTAAGGTTAAATATGAAAAAATATAAAAATTTAGAGAAGATAAATATAAAAAAATTAAAAATTTTAGGTGTAATTTAAAAAAATTATGAGACGAGGACCCTTGTGCTGGCCAATGTCAATATCTAATCCGCCACATGACCAAGACAAGCTAGTAATTAACACACTTAAAAGCCAATTTTTTTAGTTTAAAAAAAAAACACCTCCATTAGGATTTAAGATAATAAATTTAGGTACCTAAAAATTTATGATTTATATATGATTAAGAAATTAAGCAAATCACCAAACAATATTAATTTATTATTTAATACATTAATATATGATGTGCTCAGAAAGTATTTTGATCTCTAGCACACGTGTAGGTGATCTTTCGTTCCTACAAAACAACAGGTTAAAGGGTCCAGGCGATGTTTTTAGGGACTACTCTGATGCTTAAGTAAGAAACGATGGAGATTAATAAGTTCTTAATTACTGAAAAGTATTTAGTATTGCATTGCCCGTTTAATGGAGAGAATGACACTATTTATAGAGGTGTGCCAAAGGTATAGAATCCTTCTTGGAGTCGAATTATTCTCTTTTCTGTTTTATATGCGGAGATGGATTCTAATTTTAAAGTCGGATATGGACTGCTCGCCTAAGGCGATCGTTTTGTATTGGTATGTAACCAATGTCCCCCCACCAGTTTCCAAGTTAAAGGCTCGGATATGTTCCGTTTCGGGGTGATCTTTATCATAGGGCGATCCAGGCATTGGCGATCTCCGTTGACGGTTCGGTTCCCTATGTAAATATTTATGACACCATCGTTTCTGTCACTTCGTAATAATTTTATTTCTCGAAGAGAGAGTCGTACAGACGCTTTTATGCCACGTGTCACATTGGAATGGTTTCCTAAACCCTTTGGTTTCTGCATCATGTCCTATAAGTAGGGTTTTATGCTTTCACTTTGATTTTTTACCTTTGTCGCTGCTTATCATTTTCTTCTTCATCATTTCTCTGCATTTTCTTTAGAGAACTTTTCCTCAATATTTCTTTCTTTTTTATTCTTTCTGGAGATTTCTTTGAGTTTTCTGGTGACTCCTTAGCCCGTTGATCCGCTCAGTCCACCATATTCTTATTCTACTATTTTATCACTAAGTACCATTTCCTTTATCTTTGACACTCTTTTTATTTATTTTAAAATGAATCACTTTGAAGATAGCCAGAATGACCACCTATCTGGTGATCATGCTGATAGTAAGGGTATTGTTTCGGATATATCTCCTTATCCTCAAGTTGATACCGTATATATACACCCACCCCCCAAATCTGTGAGTGTGCCTGAATCTGTTATTTCAGTTATCGTTGTGTTTGTTGATCCCTCAAAACTCCTAACTTTTGAATCCAAGAAGGGGGTTCACATTCCTTGTGAATTAACCATAGATCGCTTCTCAGAAATTAAGGCTTTATACGATATTCCTGATGCCTTTAAACTTCGTTTACCCAAACCAGGGACGTTTATTGATTAGAAATTAGGCAATCTAGATAGGATGATCTATCTGGAGGATCTGGAGTCTGGTCTTCAATTCCCTTTGCCTCGTCTATATACCGATGTGCTTCGAGAATATAATATCCTGATCTGCCAACTTCATCCTAATTCTTGGAAAATATTAGTCGGTCTTAGGATTTTGGGGAAGGTTCATGGGTTTGACATTACTAGCCGGGAGGTGAGGGAGCTTTACCATCTTGTGGCGAGAAAGGGGTTTGATAATTTCAACCTCCAAAGTGATAAAAAAAAAAAATTTACTTTGCCCTCCTCTCTCAAAAACTGGAAACAAAAATTCTTTATTATTTCCCATAAGCAAGGATGGGGCGATCTTCCCAACGCTTGGGTAGTTAGCCCACGAATGTCTCCTCCCGATGGTCTCCGATCTCTATCTTCTGAGGAGGAGAAACACATAGAATTTTTTTAAAATTAAGCACCATCTCTTGTACTGATCTTATTTATGATCATTTTTTTGGGGATTCTTTTGGCCTGAAGAAGAGATCGCGATCTAAAGCTTCTACCCATTCCTCCATTGGTATTATCCGTTGACCGATCTTTCTACTGTGCCTTTTTTATGAACTTTGTACTGATCTTGTTTCTTTATATTTTATTATTATTATTATTTATTTAGAGATGAAGTCTTTGGCTCAGAGAATGAAGGAGAAGAAGCTTGCTAAATTTGCTTCCACCAGCCGATCTTCTCTGGTGAAAAAGATTATTCTTCCTCCCCCGCCTCCTCCGATAATGAACATTTCAGCAAGCGATCCCCCGATTGTTTCTGCTGGCCATGTTTCAGTTCCCACCGCTTCTACTAGCATTAGAAGAGGGGTCCTCCTGAGGGTTTTTCTGGGCGATCTATGAAGCGGCTTTGCCCAGGAGTGAAGGAGGTCAGTCTTGATGAACTGATCATGTTTGCCATATTTGTCGAAGAAAAATATGGCGAAGGGGCTTTCGTTTGCGATCTGACCATAGCCATCGATATTATGAAGGCAATCCATTTAACAGCTGATGGTCAAAGTATAGCCGATTTTACAAATGCCCAGCTTGCAGGATCTATTTATGGGTACATTTTTGAGGTGTGTGACTATTTTGTCATTTTGCCAGTTCTTCTTTTTCTGAACAATTTTTCTCATCATATATATTTTATGCATTGTAGGCCGTGAACATTATTTTTGAACTTCGCCGGCGGATGCGGTCCCAAAAGTATGAACTGCGATCGGAGTGGGCTCGACTTAGGGAAAAATTGGAGACTGAGCATGCTTCAAAGGTCACCCAACTTCAGGCTTCTCTTAATGTGGAGCAAAGTAAGTGCAAAGATATGGAGACTAAAAATAAAGATATGGAGGCCGAACTCTTGGGGCGAATCCCTACACTGCGCTCTAAACTGGATGTGAGTCAGCAGGAGGTTCGTCAACTGAAGGAGGAGGCAGAGAAGGAGAAGCTTGCAAAGGAGAAGTATGAGGAGACGATGACAAACAAGTTCCTTTCCTACCAGGAAAATGTTCTATTCGAAATAAATATCCTGAGCAAGATTTCGACTTTTTGGAGGAGATTTATCCGAAAACGATGAAGAATTTGTGATTCCACCTTCCTCTTTGGCGAATGATCCTGTCGGCGATCAGTTTCCTTTATCTGTTTTAGATTATAATGTTGAAAATGTATAAGAGAATGTAAACATATAATTATTCATTTTAATAAGAAACTTCTTTATTTTTGCGAGTCTTTTCTCGGCATCTTTTTTTTTTTTATAGGGGGTCTTTGGGCGAACTTCTTAGTTGGCTTATCTCATGGTGATTTTTTTTTTAGGGAATCTTGGGAGAGCTTTTAGTTGACCTATCCCATGGCGATTTTTCCAAATAGGAAATCTTAGGCGAACTCTTAGTTCGCCTATCCTATGATGATTTCTTTTAGGGAATCTTGGGCGAATTCTTAGTTTGCCTATCCCGCGGTGATTTGTAGGAAATTTTGGGCGAACTTTTAGCTGGCCTATCCCATGGCAATTTTTTCGAATAGGGAATCTTGGGCGAATTCTTAGTTTGCCTATCCCGCGGCGATTTGTAGGAAATTTTGGGCGAACTCTTAGCTAGCCTATCCCATGGCAATTTTTTCAAATAGGGAATCTTGGGCAAACTCTTAGTTTGCCTATTCCGTAGCGATTTTTTTTAGGGAATCTTGGGCAAACTTATAGTTGGCCTATCCCATGACAATCTTTCTGAATAAAGAATCTTGGGCGAACTCCTAGTTCGCCTATCCCGTGGCGATTTCTAGGGAATTTTAGACAAACTCTTAGTTGGCCTATCCCATGGCGATTTTTCTTCTTAATAATATTATAACGTGGAGAATGTTTTCTGATGCTAAAAAAGCTACTTGAATAATTTTTTTTATTAATCTCTTGATAGTTGAAATCTGTTCGAATTATAAACACAAAAGGTAATAGGTGAAAGGGAAGAAAAAATAAGTAGAAAGACTTTTACTGATAATAGGCCTTTAAATTGTCAGAATTCCATGTTCATAGTAGAATCTTCCCCTGGCGATCTTTTAATTTATAGGCTCCTAATCCTACTATACTGGCGATCTCATATGGTCCTTCCCAGTTAGGCTACAGCTTTCTAACTCCCGCATTGCCTTTGGTGATTTCTACTTTTCTTAGGACTAGTTCTCCTTCCTGAAAAGTCATTTCTTTAACTCTGTGGTTGTGGTATCGAATCATCCTTTGTCTATAGGCCGCCGCTTTCTCATAAGTTGTATCCCTCTTTTCTTTCAATAGGTCTAAATTAACTATGATTCCCATTTCCTAATCAATCTCCCCAACTCTCTCTATTCAGTAACTCTGCATCCTGATCTCCACAAGTACCACAGCTTCATATCCAAATGTTAGGGAGAAAGGCATTTTTCTTGTCGGTTCTCTGGGCATGATTCAGTAGCTCTAAAGTACATTGTATAGCTCTTCTGCCATTTACATTTCTTGTCATCTAATCCTTTTCTTAACCCTTGGAGGATGATTCGATTTGCTACCTCTGTTTGGCCATTGGTTTGTGGGTGAGTTATCGAAGTGAACCGTAGATCAATGTGGAGGCCTCTGCATAAAGATCTAAATGGAGCACAGTCGAACTGCTTGACATTGTCTGAGATTACGATTTCTGGTGTACCAAACCTACAAACAACTGATTTTCAGAATAAATCTATAACATTTTGCTGGGTGATCTTTGCCAAGGGTTCGGCTTCGATCCATTTTTGTGAAATGATCAATGGTTTCTACCAAAAACTTGTACTGTCTTATTGAATAAAGGAAAGGTCCCAAGATATTGATCCCCCATTGCTGAAAAGGCCAGGCGCATCCAATGGGAGCGAGTTCTTTTGAAGGCTGCCTTGGAACGAGTGCATGTTTTTGACACTAAATACATCGGCGAACCTTTTCTACTGCATCTTTCTTCAACGTAGGTCAATAGTATCCTTATAATAGGGTCTTTCTGATGAGGCTATAGCTTGCTTCATGAGGCCCGCAAATCCCTTCATGAATTTCTCTTAGTACATAATCTCCGTCCTCTAGGAGGATGCATCTCAGCCAATGATGAGTTTTAGATCACCGATACAGATCCCCTTTATACTAGCTATATCTTTTGGCTTTATTTATTACTCTTTTAGCCTCTGATCTTTTTTCGGGGAGAGATCCTTCTGCCAAGTACCGAACAATGGGTTTCATGCAGCTCCCTTTCCATTCTAGTAGCATTATAGAATGTATCTTTGTTTGTGGGGAAATTTTAGATTTCTATAGAGATCTTCTTTAAATTTCCTATTTTCCCCGTTGCTGCTGATTTGGCAATTTCATCTACTCTGCAATTTTTTGATCTGGGGATCTGCCTCACCATCCAGCTTCCTCCCAACTGATCTCCTTCCTTTAAGGCTAGCTGAATTAGCTCTGAGTATTTATTTAGGCTCTCTTCTTTAACTGCATAATTGTTATTGACCTGGTTGACCACTAGTTGGGAGTCGCTGTAGATTACTAAATTTTCCATTTGAATTTCCCTAGCTAAGGAGAGCCCTGTTAATACAGCTTCATATTCTGCTGCGTTATTAGAGATCGAAAAATTCAACTTCACAGCGTATTCGATCACCAATTTGTAGGGTCCTTTAATCACGATCCCAACCCCAGATCTTTTTACCCCAACTGCACCATCCACAAACATCTCCCATTCTTCTTTCTTTACACCATGTGGTTCTTTTATAGTTGAAGTCAGTTTGGCCACAAAATCTGCTAGTGTCTGTCCTTTCATTACCTGTCTCAGTTCATATATTATACCTAGACTTACGATCTTGACCGTCCATTATGAGATTCACCCTGAAGTCTCTGGTTTTTGTAAAATTTTTCTTAGGGGTAGGTCATTTCGGACTATTACCTGATGGGCTTCACAGTAATGCCTTAATTTTTGTATGGCCATGAGCAGTGCTAGGGCATGCTTTTTCAAGGTCAGGTATCTTAGTTTGGCATCCTGAAGTACTCGATTGACATAATAGATCGGGTAATATCCTCCCAATTCCTCCCTTACCAATACCGCTGCTATGGTTTATGTAGTTGTGGATAGGTATAAGTAGAGCTCTTCTTTAGGTACAGGGCGACTCAGCAAAGGATGGCTAGTCATAAATTTTTTCAGTTCTTCAAATGATTTTTGATACTCTTTTGTCCATTGGAAGTCCTTCAGGTGTTTTAGTGCTTTAAAAAATAGTTGGTATCTTTTGGCCGAAGATGAGATGAATTGCTTGAGTGCTGCTATTCGCCCATTTAGTCTTTGAACTTCTCTTTTGTTGCTGGGAAGATTCATTTTAAGGATCGCTTCAATTTTGTCAGGATTTGCCTCGATTTCTCTTTGAGAGACCAAATACCCCAAGAATTTTTCAATTGGAACTCCAAAAACACACTTTTCGGGGTTCAACTTTAGGTTGTAGGATTTTAGGATCTTCAGAACCATCTCTATATCTTTGGGGTGATCTTTAGCTCTTTTACTTTTGATAATCATATCATCTACATAGACTTCTATGTTTTTGCCTATATGGTCTCTGAACATCTGATTTACTAACCTCTGATAGGTCACCCCAGCATTTTTTAACCCAAACGACATCATTTTATAGTAATATATCCCCTGATCTGTCACAAAGGATGTTTTTTCTTCATCCGATTGGTGCATCTGAATTTGATGATAACCAACCTTTGCATCCAGAAACGAATATAATTCATGCCCCGCTGTTGAATCTACTAATTGATCAATGCTTGGTAAAGGGTAGTTATCCTTAGGGCAAACTTTATTTAGATCTATGAAGTCTATGCACATTCAGTATGAGTCGTTCGACTTTTTAATCATCACAATGTTCACCAGCCATTTCGGGTAATATACTTCCCAAATAACCCCTACTTCTAAAAGCTTTTGAATTTCTTTAGCAATGGCGATTTGTTTCTCGGGTGAATGTTTTCTCTTTTTCTGCACTATAGGTTTGACAGATGGATCTATGCTGAGCCTGTGGGCGATTACTTCTTTACTCACCCCTGTTAATTCTTTAGTTTCCCAAGCAAAGACTTTCAGATTCTCCTATAGGGTTTTGCTAATTTTGGAGCCTTTTTTTTCTTTAGTGTAGATCCGATTTGTATGATCTTTTCCGTACCGATCTTTATCTCCTTAAGTCTGCCTTCAGGCTTTGCCTTATCTTTTCTTTCCGGTCCGTCTATTGGTTCGGCCTGTAGTGCTAGAAAGACCCCTTTTAAAACATTAAAATAAGTTCGCCTAGCTATCTCTTGGCAACCTCTAATGACTGCTATTCCTCTGGAAGTTGGGATCTTTATCATGAGGTACCTAATGCATGTTACTGCGCATGTGTCGAAAATGATCAGTCTCCCAATGATTGCATTGTAGGCGAAGGGGATGTCTACTACCATGAATTCATCCTGTGTTTCCTTTGTGATCTCCTCATCGCTTAGTTCTACATCTAGAATTACTAATCCTTCTACTGGGACTATTTTTCCTCCTAAGCCCACAAGAGGAGTGGCCATAGGCTTCAAGTTTCTTTTAGTTAATCCCATTGTTTTAAACACTGATAAGGTGATTATGTTAACGACACTCCCATCACCAACTAGCATTCTTCTGACTAGGAAGTTGTTCAGTCTTCTTGAGATGACCAAGGCATTATTATGGGTGGGGTGATCATCTTCCCTTTATCTTCATCAGAAAAAATTACTGGGCTGAAAATCTAATTGGGCGATCTTTGTGTATTGACTGAATAGATATCCCTCACATCAAGCTTTCTTTTGGTAGAGCAATCACCCCATGTACGTCCTCCCAGTATCATATTAATCTCTCTAGCTGCCTCCCTTCTCTGTCTCTTATGTTTAGCTTCTCTAGTTTATGTTCTTTCACTGGATCTGCCCCTTTGTTCCCTTTCTTTGTCTCGGTGGATGAATCTTCTTACACCCGCTACCCCTTTATGAATTAATTTCTCAATCTCCTCCTTTAGGTGCCAACATTCATCAGTATCGTGGCCTTTGTCATTTTGCAATTCACAATATTTATTATTATCCCTTTTTCATGCTGAGGAGTTGCTCATCTTCCAAGGCCATTGCACTTTTTCTCCATTGTCTTTGATCCACATTAACACTCGCGATCAGTTCACGTTTAGTAGGGTGAATTGCCTGTTTTTTCCTTTCAGTCTTTTTTCTCTGTCCCCTCGTCTACTTCCTCCTTCATGGTTTCTGCTGGGTCGGTATTGGCGATCACCCTGTTGATTTCCTTATCCTATGGGTGCGTTTCCTTCTTTTCTCTGTCTCTGATCAAAATCTCTCATTCCGTCATCAATTCGGATATGTGTCCAGGTGATCGCCATCAGGACTAAAATAGTTTGAGGAGGGTTGGATAGAAGCTCTTTTCTTAGATCATGATTTGAAGTCCCACGGAGCATTGGTGTGTAGGCGATATCTTTATTTAAGTCTTCAATTTGGATCGCCTCCCTATTGAATTGTTCCATATATCTCCTCAGACTTTCCCCCTTTCTTTGAACGACGGTCAGCAGGTTGGTTTTTTATCTTTTTAGGGGTAATGAAGGCGATGAATCGTGCTTGGAAGAGGGTGGAAAGTTGGGCAAAGAATGTGATAGATTTTGGGGGTAAAGTTTGATACCAGTCTTGAGCTAAGCCCTTTAGTGTAGTAGGGAAAAGTTTACATAAAACATGATCTAAGTAAGTTTAAGCATTGATCATGTTCGAAATTTATGGATATGGCTTTTGGAGCAGGTAGTTCCCTTATAGGATTCCATATGGGTAGGTATTCTGAATTTTGGGGGATAATTTTCCCTAATAATGCTATCGCAGAAGGGTGAATATGTTCGTAGGGCGAAATCCATCTTGTTCACTCAGACCCCTATCTTTGTCATAACTTCCTGAACCTTCCTTTCTAACTTTTCTGAGTCTTCTTCTTGCTCTCCATCTAACCAAGGTTCAGTATCTCTGTTTCCTTGGTTTGTTTGAGTATCTCCATTCAAAGGATCGAGTGGATCTACTGTTGGGCCTGCTGTTTGGGATTGTTGAGTTATTGCTTGTTTTAGCTATTTCAATTGAGCAATGAAGTCTGTGAAAGCCATCAAAAGGCTTTGAATGGTGGCTTGTGCTGTGATCGGGTCATTTAAATTTTTGGGGTCATTAAGGTTAGGTAAGGCAGGATCACCCTGATAGTTAGCCTAGGGATTTTTTTCGTTGTTAGGAAGGTCGGGAAATAAGTTGAGGCCTAAGCCATCATCACCGAATTCCAGATCCATGAATTTTGTTGAGAAATTCTAGACTAAATCTTTAAGGTGGTATTCCACGCTCACCGCACCAATTGATGTGCTCAGAAAGTATTCTGATCTTTAGCACACGTGTAGGCGATCTTCCGTTCCTACAAGACAACAGGTTAGAGGGTCTAGACTAGGGCTGAGCACAGTTTGGAGGAATCCGGAGATTTGAAAATCTACAGAACCGAACCGAACTTCGGAAATTTTTAAAATGAAATCTCCGGAATTGAATCGTAAGGAAAAATCTCCGTATTAAACCGTCCCGATTTTTCGGGAAGGTTCAGGATGGAGATTCAGGTCTAATGGGAAGGTTCGGGACGGAACGGGACGGGACAAAACGAAGATTTTTTATTTTTAAATAATTAAAAATTAAATTTTACTTATACATTATTCAATTTCATTAAATGTGTTGTTAATTCAATATCAATGTGTGTGTGTGTGTATATATATATATATTGCAACTACTAATTT
>CATKHJ010038416.1:0-13554 GCA_949750685.1 Vernicia montana | reverse complement strand
ATATGATAAATGATCTAAACTTAAGGTGAAAGAATGCTATAGTTCAGTAGTATTTGTATATAGGTGTGTTTGTTTATGAAATAAGGAATGATGATGTTATTTTGTGTATGTATGGAAATGGGTATATGTGATAAATGATTTTTCTTTATGGGTTATAAGGAAAGGTTGAATGGTGTTTATGTGAATAATGTGATGATATGAGAAAAATTAATTGATGATTAATATGCATGTGAAATGAGATTGTATATTCTGAATAACAGAATTTCAAAAATTTGAAATGAATAATTGATATGTTATGTATTGTTTTCGACATAGATGTTGCCTCATAGAATTGCTTAGCAAGAGGGACAAGGATCCTAGGAAGCTGATAGTATCATTTCAGATGTGGCATCTAATGTCGCTTCTGTTCGAAACATTGATCGAGAATCTTCCCGATCAAGACAACATACTGCAAGTAGTGGAGATCAAGGACCACAAGAGGATATCGAAGCATTGTGACAAGAAAATGAAGCTATGAGACGGGAACTCATGGAACTTAGACGTCAGTGTCATAAAGTTCCACCACCGCCTATGGTATCACTTGCACCATTAGTGAATAATGTACCTCCTAATCTACTGTGAGCACCACATAGAGTAAGGAGACGATTGTTACCCGGAGAAGGAGTTACGGTTAATGATTTGAAAATTTTTAAACCCTCAAAATTTTCGGGAGAAGAAGGAGAGGATCCCCAGAAATTTTTAGAGGAGATGGATAAGATAGCTCAGAGAATGACATGTTGAGATGAGAAATTAATTCAGCTAATAAGCGTGCAACTTCAAAGTGATGCATGGAGTTGGTTTCAAAGGAACGTTGAAGAGCAATTGTATAGTGATAATCCACCCACCTGGGAGGAGTTCAAACAAGAGCTGATGAACGAATTTCTGTCTAAAGGTGAAAGACAGAATCGTGCACTTCTATTTGAGCAATTGAAGCAGAAACCGGGAATGTCAGTTTCAGAATATGCCCGGGAGTTTAAGAGGCTGAGTAAGTATGCTGCTTATATAGTACCAACAGAAGCTAGTAGAGTTAATCATTTTCGCCGAGGATTAGTAGCCTCGTTATACCATGTTTTAGTGGCCACTGAATTCTCATCCATGGCCAAGTTAATTGATAAGGCTAAACTGATGGAGGCGAGACATAAGGCAGAGAAAGCAGAATGACTGGAAAGGGACCAAAAGCAGAAAGGCAGAAATAAGGGACAAGGTAATCAACAGAGGAGCAGTTTTGCCCAGAATAGGGGTACGAAATAAAATTTCACTGTTTCTACTCCTTACCAGTCTTGAGGAAGTGGACTGAGTCAGATTTGAGTTTGTAGTATTTCAGTTGCTTCAACACCCGGTAATGCAGGAAATTTTAGAACTGGGCAATGGAATCAAGTTCTTCCCATATGTACCTTGTGTGGAAGACCACATAAAGGAGAGTGTCGAAGAGCCTCGGGAGCATGTTTGAAATGCAGCCAATTGGGACATTTTATTAAGGATTGTCCATAGACAGTCAGTCAAAGGTAGTCACGGCAGTGTCGCAACCTACAGTACAAATGAACCGACCAGACAATCGTGGATAAGGAGGGCATAGAAGAGGTGCAGGGAAATCCTCGAGTAATGTCAAAGCCATTGAAAGTAGAGATAGAGGGAGAGTATATGCTCTAAATCAGCAAGAGGTAGGAACTTCTCAAAATGTTGTTACAGGTACTGTTTTTGTTCAATATCAGCATGCTAGTTGTTTGTTTGATTTGAGTGTGACGCATTCTTTTGTCTCACCTTATTTTGCAAAGAAGTTAGGAAAGAATAAAGAAACTATGCATGAACCCTTAATTATAGCCACGCCATTAGGAGATAATGTGATAGTGGATCAGATTTATCCAGATTGTCTGATTGAAATTCAAGATAGGAAATTACTTGTAGATTTGATTGAACTGGAAGTTTTAGGATTTGATATTATTTTGGAAATGGACTGGTTGTCCAGGCATCATGTCCATATAGATTGTCGTAGTAAAATGATTTTTTTTAAAGGCGATAATGGGCAGGAGTTTAGGTTTCATGGAGATAGAAATAATCTTTCTATAAACCTTATTTCGGCCATAGGAGCGAAATGGATGCTAAGAAAGGGTTGTCAAACATTTTTGGCACAAGTAGTGGATACTACTAAGTCAGATAGTGATGCAAAGAATATTCCTGTAGTGAAATTTTTTTTTGATGTTTTTCCTGATGATTTACCGGGAATGCCACCGGATAGAAAAATTGAGTTTTCGATTGATCTATTACCTGGAACTCAACCGATATCAATTCCACCATATCGAATGACGCCTACCGAGTTAAAAGAATTGAAAATTCAGCTGCAAGATCTACTTGACAAGGGTTTTATAAGATCAAGTAGTTCTCCATGGGGAGCTCCAGTTCTATTTGTTAAAAAGAAAGATGGATCCTTTAGACTATGTATTGATTATAGACAGTTGAATAAGGTGACAGTGAAGAATAAATATCCTTTACCAAAGATAGATGATTTGTTCGATCAATTGTAGGGAGCCAGTCATTTTTAAAAGATTGACTTATGGTCAGGTTATCATCAACTCAAAATCCGGAAGGAGGATATTTGTAAGACTGCATTTAGAACTAGATATGGTCATTATGAGTTTACTGTGTTGCTGTTTGGTTTGATCAACGCACCAGCAACTTTTATAGACCTAATGAATCGAGTGTTCAAACCTTTCTTGGTTAGGTTTGTGATCATGTTTATTGATGATATCTTAATTTACTCAAAGAGTAAAGAAGTTCATGAAGAGCATTTGAGAACAGTATTATAGATTTTGAGGGAGCATAAGCTTTATGCCAAATTATCAAAGTGTGATTTTTGGTTGGAGCAAGTATGTTTTCTTTGTCTTGTGGTGGGTAAGGAAGGAATTAAAGTAGATCCTAAGAAGGTGGAAGCAATATCAAATTGGCCTCGACCTACAACAATTACGGAGATAAGAAGTTTCTTAGGATTGAAGGATTATTACCGTTGATTCATAAAGAATTTCTCGAAGATAGTGACACTGTTAACGAGTCTTACCAGGAAGCAAGTGAAGTATAAGGGGGATGAGTCTTGTGAAGAAAGTTTTCAAAAGCTTAAAGATTGTTTGATCTCGGCTCCAGTGTTAGCTCTACCCGAAGGGAATGAAGATTTTGTTATATACTGTGATGCCTCGAGAATTGGTTTAGGATGTGTGTTAATGAAAAATGGAAGGGTAATTGCCTATGCATCTAGGAAATTGAAGAGATATTAAGTGAATTATCCTACCCATGATTTAGAAATGGTAGTAGTTTTTTTTGTTTTAAAAATATGGAGACACTACTTGTATGGGGAGAAATGTGAGATCTATACTGACCATAAGATTCTTCAGTATATTTTGAAGCAAAGAGACTTAAATTTGAGGCAGCGGCGATGGGTAGAATTGCTTAAGAATTACGATTGTCAGATCTTTTATCATCCTAGTAAAGCTAATGTGGTAGCAGATGCTCTTAGTAGAAAATCGATGGGTAGTCTTTCTCATATAGCGGCTCTAAATAGACCTATAGTGAGAAAGTTAAAGCAGATGTTCAGTGAAGGCTTGCGATTGGAGGTGAATGATTCACAAGTATTGTTGGCTCATTTTCAAGTGAAGCCGAAATTAATTGATGAAATTAAAACCTTGCAAAGTTAAGATCCTCAATTCGAGAAGATTAAGGAAGACTTAGAGAAGGGACAAGCTCCAGAGTTCAAAATGGAGGAAAACATTCTCAAATGTGGAAATCAGCTTTGTGTGTCGAATGTAGAAGGGTTAAGAGAAAGAATTTTGAAGGAGGCACATCAAACTCCTTACAGTGTACATCCGGGTGCCACTAAAATGTACCATGATGTGAAAGGTTCATATTGGTGGCTGGGATTGAAAAAAGACGTGGCGAATTTTGTCGCTTCATGCCTTACTTATCAACAGGTGAAGTTTGAGCATCAACGACCTTCTGGATTACTTCAGGAGATAAAATTACTTGAATGGAAGTGGGAATGAGTTACTATGGATTTTGTAGTAGGATTGCCGAGAATGATGAAAGGGTATGACTCCATCTGGGACATAGTGGACCGGTTGACGAAATCAGCACACTTCATTGAAGTAAAGACCACATATACCACAGTGGATTATGCTCGAATATATGTTAATGAAATTGTGAGATTGTATGGAGTTTCTCTTTTTTTTTTTTTTTATTATGGATCGAGGTACACAATTTACTTCGAGATTTTGGCAGAAGTTGCAAGGATCTTTAGGAACGCAACTTGACTTCAGCATTGCTTTTCATCCTTAAACGGATGGAAAGTCTGAAAGAACAATTCAGACGTTGGAGGATATGCTTCGTATGTGTGTTATGGATTTTGGAGGTAGCTGGGATAGGCATTTGCCACTTGTTGAATTTGCATACAATAATAATTATCATTCCTCAATAGGAATGGCACCTTACGAAGCGTTATATGATAGGAAATATAGATCTCTGATCTGTTGGACATAAGTTGGTGATAAGTATCTCGAAGCCCCTGATATGGTAAAGGAAGCTACTGACAAAGTGAAGATTGTACAGGAAAGACTAAAGGTAGCTTTTAGTTGCCACAAGAGTTACGCTGATCCTAAGAGGAAGGATATTCAATTTGCGATAGGAGACCATGTATTTTTGAAAGTTTCGCCAATGAAGGGAGTGATGAGATTCGGCAAGAAGGGAAAATTATCTCCTTGTTTCGTTTGACCTTTTGAGATTCTTAGCAGAGTCGGAGAAGTTTCATACAAACTTGCACTACTCCTACGATGGAACATGTACATCCAATTTTTCATGTGTTAATGCTAAGGAAGTACGTATCTGATCCTTCGCACATTTTGCAACCACAACTTATTGAGGTTGATGGAAATCTTTCTTACGAAGAAGTTTCAATTGCTATTTTGGATCGACAGGTAAAGAAGCTGTGAAACAAGGAAGTACCTATGGTGAAGGTGCAATGGCATAATCATAACGTAGAAAAATGCACATGGGAAAGTGAAAGTGATATGCTTCAGAAATATCCGTATTTGTTTCGAACATCATAGGTAAGTTATTAAAATTCAAGGACAAATGTTTCTAAGGGGGGTAGAATATAATACTCGAGGTTTCTTTAGCCTATTAGGGTTATGCAAATGATATAGAATATAAATTCTATAGATAGTACATTATAAAATTTGATAATGGGAATATATAAGATCTTTGTATGTTTTGAACGTTAAGTGCATTGTTGAATATTTTTAATAAGTGTATATATTTTTATGGGTTTAATTAAATTAAAAGGAGTAATGTATCAATTGTTATAGGGTATGTGATGATATGGGAAAGTGAGAATTAATATGCTAGTGAAAAAGGAACGAAAGAAAGTTACGAAAAATTTTACGATTGGGAAATGGCTCGGGTGAGCTTATAATTGGGCTTTTAGATTTCAAAGCCTAATCTATGTTATGGCCGGCCCACTAGTGTTCAAATACATAGAATTTAATTTTTATTTAAGTTTAAGAAATAATAAATTAAGGTTAGATGGTGGAAAAGTTGATATTGGTTAATAAGACTCCAAAGTTGACTAAAAGTCAAATTACTTAAGCTAATGGAACTCTCACTTTCTCTACATCAAGACTAAGTTCATTTTGTTTTATTCATATTATTATCACCTATGCTTAGTCACCATAATACCTAAGGAAGATTAAGACTATTGGTCTTAATTAAATCATAACCATTTATTTTGATTCAATCATAGCTATTTGATTGTCAAAGTTGAAATCACCACCATTCAAGTTAATAAGATATATAAGCAAAATTTTTGTCCATTTCCCTCACTTGTGCCATGCCCATCCAAAGAGAAAAAAAAAAAAAAAAAATTCTCTCAAACACTAAACCTTTCAACTTATTCTTGTTCCAAGGATAGCAAACTAAAAATTTCTAAGGTAAGAGTTAGTGCTTAATGATTCCTTTCATTGTTACTAGTATAGATTTGTTGTTTGATAGTAGTTATTTCTTTTTCTTTTCATTTCTATGGTTTGGTGAAGATAAGGGAAATCAAGGGAGACTTATTTTATATGTCGAGGGAATATACAAATTTACGTTCATATACTTCTATCAATTGGAGGCAATTAACTTCTATAAATTTCAAGGAAATATATAGAACAATAAAACGATAAACAATTGGAACAATATATCAATTTACGAATACATATGACAAGAAACTCATAACATTTTAGAAGCAAGAGTTTATAATTCAAGTAGCTTGCAAACTCATTTATAAGAAACTAATTTGATGATTTATTTAGTAGAAATCAGTACAGTTGGAAACGGATTGCTTCCCTACAATCTTCAATTATATAGGAGCGGAGGCTTCTCAGGCATACTTCCTCTATAATCTTCAATTGTGTAAGGCATGAGACAGGCCACACCTAATGGCTAGGACCTTAGACCCTTCCTAGCTAAAGTTCGAATATGTACACCCTATCAGTGGATTTTACCGTGTGCACAAGGTCTGATGTATTACCCACATCAGTTGGGAATTTCTACTTTACAACTTGTAACTTCATTTAATTCATTTAACTTCAATAACTTATAAATAAATTGGGAGCGATCACTAATAGACCGACCTCCATCAAGAATTTTATAAATATTAATTTATTGCAAGTAAATTGCAATCATTTATTCAATACTTATTTCAAGTAAACGTATACACAATTTCAAGAAATAATGAGCAATAAATAAGATAGACTTTTCATATAACACTTTAACATAATCATGGAAGGATTTCAATGAACTCTCATAATACTTTGGTAAGAAAAGATTTCAATAAACATTTCATACGAACTTCAATATGCTCTATTTGAAAACACTAGTGACATATCAAGAATTGTCCAATTTTAATGGACAATAATTTAAAAAACATGAATCAAGGATATCACATTTAATAAACAAATACGATTCTTTGTCAAATGAGAATACCTAAATCAAGGTAGTTTATTCAACGAAATAGCTCATGGAATCAAAACACAATAATAACAGTATATTCGATACTCACCTCTACTTAAAAGCTTTCATGCACTAGTTTCAATCCTCACATTAAGCAGTAATGTTCTTCACTATCATCGTGCTCATCTTCTTCTCTTTGCTCACCTTTACTAGCTACAATTAATTAACTATGTGTTATTATCATTTAACTATAATTTGACAACTATTAATAAATATTTATTCCTTAACTTTAATTTAATAGTCTTTAGCTAATTTTATTATTAATTTACATAATTGAATTGAATTTCCATCAATATCAAATTGGAACATTAATTACTACTTAATTAATTTATTTGTTACTTATTATTATATAAATAATTATAATTCTATAAGTCCTTTAGCTAATCTTTATAATTAAGTCATTATCGGTTTGAATTCTTATTAATACCAAATTGAAAATATAGATTTCAATTTAATCTTTATTAATGTTAATATTTCTTTTTAACTGCAATTTTACTATAATAAGTTAAGAATCTTTAATATATTCTTTAATTTTCTATCTTCTTTATTATACTTAAGGTTCTAATTATAGTTTCAATCATTAGTCTAACTAATTAATAACTTTAAAATCAAATATTAATTAATTAACTCTAAATATACCATACGTACACTAAAAATATTCCAATATATTCTAATCTTACTTATTAAATTCTTTTTGGCCAATAATACAGATATGTATATATATTATTACATTCTTATTTATACTTAGTAATTAAATTAATTAAAATTTCCCTTAAAATTTTATCTTTGGCGGAATACATATGTAAAGCTCAATTTTTAATTCCTTGGTCTTAAATTCATCCACTAGTTCACCAAAGCCATCCGTTTATAAAACAAGGTGAACTGTTCTAAATTTTTTTCAAGGAACCCGAAGCATACTTATGACCATAGCTCATGAAATTCACATTTTCTGCACAAATCAAGTAATCCATTTCATAATATTCTAATTTAACTCATCCTAAATCTACAAGAATCAAGGTCTTGAGTTATATAATTCTCCTTCAAAAATTCTTTCTTGACCAAAGCTTATTGTCCTTTAAAATTCAATGATTGTCCAACAATTCATCAAATAATCTAATACATATTGTCCAACAATTCATCAAATAATCTAATACATACTCTTAGTATCTAGTTAAGAAGTAAAATCCTTGGCCTTACCTTTAAAATTTAGAATTTTTCCTAAAGTGATCGAAACTCCCATCAATAAAAAACCCAACAATTAATCAAAATAATTGTATGTATACTACTATATTATAACTAGAGAGCTTAAGGTTTCCATATATTATCTCAAATTTGATTTTCTTTTAAAAAAAATTGTAAGTTGGTCGGAGCTTTCCTCTTCCAAAATCGTAAATTTCTTTTAGTGCTCCTAAATTACCATATGAAAGAGTTTGTGCAGAAAATGAGGGAAGGAGAAAGTGTAATAGTGGCTTATATCAATTGATCTTAGTGGAATCTATATGTTGTTTAAGTATTGGTGAAAATGATTCTAGATAATTCATAATTGGCCACCTCATTACCATAAGTTAATTATATTTTTATTTTTTTTTACATTATACTTTCCTCCCTTATTATTTAAATAATTTCTTTATTACCTTAATTTCGATTCTATCTTTCAATTAAGCACTTTCTTTTCTTCAATTTAGTCCTATTACATATTTTATCTATTAAAATATTTAATACTATTGCATTTTTATTCCCAATTGATATTAACTATCATCCAACAATTACACTCCTATGTACATTATTCTTTTTTTTTTTTACTTAAAATTTTCTTAATTTTAGATAATTCAATTCCGCTAAGAATCTGACCAACTAGGGTGTTACAATTACCATCTCTCTATGGACTCTGAAGAACTCCTTCGGCGAAAGAAATTTTTGAAATCCTCAATTGACGAAATAGGATTTCTCAAAGCCCTCATATGATGCATATTATTATAAAGTTCTCGATAAGTCGAGGCAGATTATTATATAAGACCTCCTAACGAGTTAGACTTCTTAGTCCTCAATAGTTGAGGCAGATTATTATATAAGTCCTCTGAGCGAGGCAAATATTTAAAGTCCTCTACGTGAGGTATATGATTATCTAAGCCCTCGAGTGACGAGGCACATTATCTAAAGCCCTCATCCGATGAGGCACATTATTATAAAACCCTCGATTAATGAGACAAGATATCCGAAGACCTCTATCAAGAAGTGGGAGGATTTGTGAGTTTATAAAGTCCTCCTCTATTAGCGAGGCAAATTCTTTAAGGCCTCCCAATGAGGTATAATTTTATCTATGACCTTCCTCAAGAAGGCACAAACGAAGACTTAAAGACCATTGAAGATCATAAGTCCACACCACGATGTGGCAATAATACAACTCACATCTCTATTCAGACATCAAGCTGCCATCAGACTTTAGATTGAGCTCTTCAGCTCGCATCATCATTCAGGCACCCTGCTGCCCTCGAATCGAGCTCTTCAACTCACATCATCATTCAGGAACCCTAGTTCCTTTAGATTGAGCACCTCAGCTCACATCATCATTCAGGCACCCTGCTGCCTTTAGATCGAGCTCTTCAACTCTCATCATCATTCAGGCACCCTGCTGCCTTCAGATCGAGCTCTTCAACTCGCATCATCATTCAGGCACCTTATTGCTTTCAGATCGAGCTCTTCAGCTCGCATCATCATTCAGGCACCCTGCTGCCATCAGATCGAGCTCTTCAGCTCTCATCATCATTTAGGTATCCAGTTGCCTCCATATCAAGCTTATGTGCTCACCTCTTCATTTAAACATCTAGCAGCCATCATGTCAAGCTCACCAGATACAATCAAAATGGCAATAGCAGAGATGAATCACAAGCAATGAAAAGATGTATCTACTCCCATAGCCCGCTCTTCAATAGTCTCGATCAGACTAGGGAGTGGGGGGCTTCTGATATGACCAAAAAGTGACCTGCTTGTAAGCTACTTAAGCTAGTAGGACACGTGCCTGTAGGGGGGGTCCCCATTCTCCCCTATATAAAGGTAACTTTCATATCACTTTCATAGAATTCAATACATTCTCTCACTACTCTCTCTTTAACTTGAGCATTGGAGCCTCCTCGCCGGGATAACCTTTAGGGAATTCCTGACCTTTCTCTCTCTCTTTCTTGCAGGTCCTACCCTTCACTAGATCCTCATCTACACTAGCAGATAAGATTTATTCTTATCACTTTGCAACCTTGAATGTCTTTACAGCCAGGCCACCGCTTAACACTAAATTCTCTGAGTAAATGTATAGTATGTGGAACATATAGCTTGACTCTAAAACTCTAAGACCAGATCTAAGGAATACCAAAAGTAGTGGTAAATGAAAAGAATTTATCTTCTTTCAGATTGGTCATTTTGTTTGTGAAAAGTCAAAACCTTGAAAAATAGTTTGGGGTAGAATTTTCTGTCACATCCAAACTTAGGAGCTATAACGGTCCTAGGGTATACGTAAACATAAAGCCACCAAGTACCAGTAAAACCCAAACTTGCTAACAATCCAATATGGTATCTGATGTGCTCAGAATGAATTTCGATCTCTAGTACACTTACAGGCGATCTTCAATATATGAAAGAAAATAAGTTAGAGGGCCCAGGTGATGTGCCTAGAGGGTCACTCCGACCCGTTTAATGGAAAGGACACTATTTATAGTGGTATTCTCAAAGTGTAGAATCCTTTTTGGAGTCGGATTACTCTTTTTCAACATTATACATGGAGATAGTTTTCAAATTAGAATAGGATATAGACTATATGGGCGAGCTCTTAGCTCGCTTAGGATGATCAATTTAGATAAGTATGCAACACATGTCCCCCCACTAGTTTTCGAGTTAAAGGCTCGGATTTGTTTTGTTTCCTAGAGATCTTATCATAGGAGCGATCCATGAAATGTGTTGATGGTCTGGTTCCCTATGCAACTATTTATGGCACCATTTCTGTCACTTTGCAATAACTTTGATTTTCGAAGAGAGAGTCGAACATATGCTTTTATTCCACATGTCAAACTTAAAAGGTTTCCTAAACCCTTCGGCTTCTGCACAATGCCCTATAAGTAGGGTTTTTTTTAGCTTTCCTTTTGCTGCTGTCATTGCACATTTCCTTCTTCTTCCTCTTTATAATTTTTCTTTGTCTGTGATTTTTCTCTTTTCTGCAATTTTCTTTTTATTTTCTCTCTTCTCTAACAATTTTTCAAGTTTTCTGGCGACTCCTTAGCTGTTTGATCAGTTTAGCACGCCATTCTCTTTTTTTACCTGTCGTTTCTTTCAGTAATGTAAACCCTCAATTTTGCACCCTTATGATGCTGCCGCAGTTTGACACTTGCTAAATTTAGTACGCTACGCAGAGTTGGTACGACGGTCCCGCTAGCCAATTAGCGGGCAATGGTTAAAGGGGCAGCACCCTTGAAAGGTAAAAGATTTAAATTTTCCAACACAGATCAACATCACCTTTCTTATTCTAACTGAACTTTCTGTACCAGATAAAACTTTCCCAAAACTGACTGCCAAAATATCTAATAATTAATTTTGAATCCACTGCCACTGACCAGTAAATTTTCAGACTTCAAAATATCCCGAAAACTGACTCAGAAGCTCTAAAAATTGACTCGGAGACCCTAAAAACCCAGAAAATTGACCCAACGACCCCATTGTCGGGCTGCCACTCGGGTGTCCGCGAGGTAGTTAGCCTGCGTGGGTTCGTGAGGCTGCCTCGCGGTGGCGCCAAAGCGCCTGCGATTGCCGTAGATGCTTTCGCGCTTCCGCACTGACGCGCCGTACTGACATGGTCGCCGATTGGATGGAGGATTCGCCAGCCTCACTAGTAGATCTGCCAGACACTCCGGCAGAGTCTCAACCCTTTTAGCGACTGTGAAACCTTAATTTTGCACCCCCTAGTATGCATTTAAATCCTAGAGCTACCTAGGCTTGGTAAACAAACCTCCGAAAGCTGAAATCACCAAAGATCGCCAAAATTCCAAAAATCGAGAACCCGAGCCTAGGGACCCGGGACCCATACCTTAACCTCTAAATCATCCTTAGATCATCCAGGATTGAATAAAGAGAACAATGCAACTGGAATCGCGAAAAACGGAGTTGAAACAGCAGAAATCGGCAAAACTGGGTGTCGAAGCATAATCGGTGACCGCACAAGGGCCAATGGTGACCTCACATGGGCTATACGGTTCCGTATAGAATGTGTGTGGTTCACATCAACTCCTGTGTTGTCATGGTCCCGTCTGTGCGGTCATATGGGTTTCTGTATGGTCCAAATTAGCTTCTGTGCGGTTACAGAAGGCCCTGTATGGTTTTGCACTCCAAGATCATTTTCCCACATTGGAAAATGTAAAAAACCTTCCCCAACCTCTCTACCTATATAAACCCTCCTTTCCCAACTCATTGACAGACACCATTTGCTAAATCAAAGGCAATTGATTAAAAGCAAACAGTTTTCTAAGGCTTGGTTCGAAAAAGCTGCCTTTCTAGTTTAAAGTTTCTCTTTTTGGGTGGTCAAACGACGTCCTAGTAGCTGTTCGAAGGCTATGGTTTTTCCAAGTCAAGTTAAGGTGGAATTATCCGGTCGTCTGCTTTGTCCATACGTCCCTAAGCTTCGTTTTCAAAAGGTATTTATTTTCTGCCCTTTTCTTCTATTTATTTATTTATTTTTAATTTTGGGTTGCTTTCTTTGTTGTTTTGTTTGCTTTTGTTTTCTTTTAGCTTAGTTTCTTTTATATTGCCTTTATTATTTTATTCTCCCCTTTTGCTTTGCATGTTCCCTTTTCTTTTATTCCCTTTCCTTTAGTTCTTTTATTTTAGCATAGTTTATTATTTTCGCCATTTCCTTTATATGATCCCCTCCTCTTTAATCCTTTTCTTTTTATCACTTTAAGAGGCATGTTAATTAGAAACTGAATTAATTAACTTGTTTTGATGCTTTTTGTTTGTTAATTAAATCTGAACTAATTAACAACTTGGTAATCAATTTTGTTTGATTAAAATCTACCAACTCACTTTTTAATCAATGAACTGAAACATGATAAAAGGCTCAGACTAAAACAAACCCCCTTGCAAGAAGGGCAAACTACGTGAATTTTGATTCCCATTCGAAGGGATACGCAGGCATGCTTGTTTGAAAGCATCAAATCCAATTAAAATAAACTTTCTTCCACTTTCACCTTCTTTGTATAGTTTTGTGCTTTCTTTCATTTCTTTGTTTATTTACTTTTGGTTATTGGATTTATTTTGGGGAATGTGTGACTTTCCTAGAATCCCATAAGGGCTAGAGAAAGTATCCCATAATTTGGTTTATATTGTACATTTAACATTTCTATTACTTTCTGTATTTAATTCCTTTATTGCTTTATTTTACTTTAATTCATACATTATTGTTCATTCATCTATAAATGTTCATGAAATCAATTTTAAGTCATTGTGTAT